>JAASFQ010000208.1:0-35233 GCA_023333845.1 Globisporangium polare | reverse complement strand
TCTCCAAACCGACCCGAGAGTGTCGCTCGCGGTGAGACGAAAGGCCGAGAGTGCTGCTCGTCGAGGCACAGTGGGACATAAATCCACTGGATGGCGATCCCACTTCTCCTTGGACTCAGACCTTGGAGGGCACGCGCGTGGTCAATGCGAACGGAACTGAGCACCGGCGAGGCCTTCCACGCAATGCAACGCACGCGCCTTCTTGTTCATTACCGGTACCTGAGGTATTACAATGGCATGTTGCTCACTCTATCCAACGTCACTGGAGGTCATCATTGAGTTCTCATTACGCACCTCCAATCACGCGTTCTGCTTCTGGAGCGCCTGATGCACCATGACGAGGCAGTAGGCGTCCAGCGCCGCGTACGAGACCTGCTTCTGGGATAGTGGACGACACTCCCAGTCGCTCTTCTGCTGCACTTTGGACAATGGCAGCCCCAGAGTCTCATGGACAAAACCCGCGAGGCCTCGTTGACGCTGACGGCGGTGCTTCACCTTCGCGACCTCAAACGATTCGTCAGACCCACCACCTTCAGTATGAGAACTGCTGTTGCTGCCATCATCGAGTGAGAAGTCGGCGACGTTGACGAACGAGTCAAAGCACCGCGTCTCGGGAAAGGACCACCGCAGCCTCTTAATGTCGCCGTCGAGGCCAAAGCCGAGCTTCACGACCGTCTTGGACGTGAACAGGTGCGCGAACAAGTCCTCCAGGTCCGACAGCGCGAGCTCCAGCAGGTCGAAGATGAACACGTGCGTCTCGCACGCGACCTGCAAGATCGAGCACTTGGACTGGACGTACCCTTTGCCGGCGTCAGGGCGCCACTCGGCATCCAGACCGAGCATACTCACGCTGTCGTGCAAGAGCACTTCGTAGGCTAATGCGACTGCGTCGTCGTTGTCGACGATCACGACATGGTCGTCCTCGATCGGGATCTTGAGATACTCCTTGGACGGGTCCTCACTCGCCTGGAGCTCTTCGTCGGAGCGGATGGCTCGAGCCGGACGGTGCATCAGGAACGGCATGAACTCGTCTTCGTGCTGCAGCTTGAGCTCCGTGATCGCCTTGATCGTGCACTGATACCGCTGCTGAGGCTCACCTTCTCCATCGGCTTCCGAAGCTGACTCAGCATCCCGCACGGCATCTTCGTCGGCGATCGTCTCGATCTCGATCACTTCACGAATAAACAGGCGGCGCATGGCGTCCGAGTCATCCACCTCCGGTTTGAAGAACTGCAGTACAGTGATGAAGCCGTTCAGTACGTAGAGCTCAGCCAGCTTTGGCACGAGGTACTCTGCAGTCTCGAGCGTGTACAGCGCTTCCTTGTGGACCAAGAAGCCGATCGTCTTGTCAAAGTTGTCGTTCTCCAACGCGTCGTAGCAGAAACTCAGGATCTCCTTGCGATGCGAGACGTGAAGCGCCACTACGTCGTCGATCTCCTTCACGACGTGCACCGTCAGATTGGGGAGCTGGGCGATGCAGTACGCTGAATGGTGCAACTGCACGTTCACTGGAGCGTCATTGTCACTGAAGATCAGCAGCATCTGCTTCGCGAGCTTGCCCAGCGCGCGAAACGTCAGGTCCAGGAATCGAAGCGAGACCACGGCCCGCAGGTTGAACAGGAACGGGTCCTCCGTGTTCAACAGCGCCTTGTAGATCGCCGTTTGCGCGCTCGCCTTCGAGTCCTTATCTCGGATCGTAGTGATCAACTCGACCACGTGCTGCGCGAACATGAGCGCTGAGCACTCGAGCTCAGAGCGCTCGCACCAGTACTGCAAAGCAAGCTGGTGGTGCTCGGTGGGTGTCAGCGTGCTCGAGAACACGTCCTCACTGATCAGACCCCGACTCTCGTTCCACTTCTCCAAGGCCTCCATCTCAGCAAACACCTTGTCGAACAATGCTCGACGCGAGTACAGGGTCCGTAAAGCAACCTTGCGCGAGGACTCGTCGAAGACGCCACCTCGTCGAGTGTACTTGAAGTACATCTCACGCAGCAGCGAGTCGTACATTGGCACTTGCATCACGAGACGCAGACTCTGGAAATGCCTCAGCATCGCCATGGCGTCCACGAGCTCCTGGTGCTGCAGGCAGCACACGACCACGGCTGTCTCCGTCAGTGCCGAGCGCTGGTACCCGAGACTCAGCATGCCCTGCAGCGTCTCCTCGACGCCCTTGGTGTTGTGTTTGTACCCACAGGAGAGCACGAGCTCTTCCAGCAGTGCCTGCTTCTTTTCATGACTCACACCTTGTCCAGGCAGCTTGTTCACGATGATGTCGAGACCTTCTTGATGGAGAAAGCCGTGCATTCGCGCGAGTTCAACGCACGTGCGATGCGAGAAGGAGACGTTGTCCTGACGCGCGAGCTCGAGTATTTCCGAGATGTGGTCGCAGTTCGTGAGAAGGTACGTGCCGCGGATGAACTTTCGATACAGAGCTTGGTCGCGACTGAGCTCCGGGTACTGCGCCACTTCCTGGAACGAGTCCCACGCCATCTGCTCCTCGCCGCAGACCAGGTACGCGTCTACGATGGACACGTACGTTTTGCTAGTTGGGCGTAAGTGGAGCTGCGCAGGGATGGCGTAGCTTGTGCTATTGGTAATAGTGCTGGTGTCTTCAGAGCTGTCTGAGTCGCTGGCTTCCCAGCCGCTCTCAGACATCTGCCGCATCGCGTCCAGGATCATCACGACGCCGTCCTTCCACTTGCGCTTGCGACACTGGTGGATCAGCGTCTCAAAGTCGTTCCTGAGCAAATGAACAATGTGAGCTGCGGGTGGCCATTCTTCACGAGCTTTGCACCTCGGTGAGGGTCTCGCACAGCAAATACATACGTGGACACGGCGGTTTCGTTGCGCAGCCTCTCAACCAAACGCGCGATATCGTGCTGCACCACTGCGAGGCGGACGGAGTCCGAGGTCTGCTCTCCCAGGCACCCGAGCGTCTTCGATCCTAGTTCACATTGCATACAGTGAGCAAGTGTCCTCAGCTGAAGGACACATTTCCAACATATCAGTACGCACCTCCTCGAACAGCAGTCACGGTCTCTGTGTTTGCGACGCGAGATCGCTCATCCTCCGTAATGAGCTTTTCCACCACCCACTGGTCTAGCAGCGTGTCCTTCTCATCATGCTCATGCACCACCTGCGCAATTGCTCGTACGATGCGTTCGCTGTTGTGCAAGATGCTTTGCTCGCAACTGCAGATCTCGCGCAGCACCGCGGCTGTCGTGTCGACGCTCTTGCGTCCAGCGCACATGTCGAGCGCTTCCCAGAACAGCGCGGCGTCGAAAGTCTCCTCCTGTCGCGCATCTCGAAGGAACTCGAGGCATTTCGCTGGTGGGATCTCGTTCGTGAAGCCCACGGCGCGGATGAGCGTCGTGTACGTCACGATGTTGGGTCGGGACTTGGACTCGCGCATGTCTTCATAGACCTAGTGCAACGGTACAAACAGTGAGCACCACACATGCCATAGTACAGCGCCAAAAGTGACTTGCTGTTTGTATACCTTCATGGCGGCCTGAACCTCGCCGCAGCGCGCTATCACGTCGATGAGCGCCGTGTACGTGAATACGTCGGGCTCGTAGCCGTGGTCGAGCAAGCTCTGGAACGCGCGCTGCGCCTCGTCCATGCTGCCGGCGCGCTGACTGGCGGTCACGATCGTGTTGAGCGCGTAGCTTGGCTGCAGATTGGGGATGCGTGCGATGCCGCGCTCCGGGTCGCCCGTGACTGAGAGCGTGACCATCCACTCGGCGAACGCGAACGCCATCTCGATCATCTCGTCGTCGCGCTCGCCGTTCTTGTGGATGCCGTGCTTCATGCAGCTGTAGAGCACCAAGTGATAGTAAGAATGAGTACTGTCTTGTGGCAACATGCATGAGCACTATACGCGCTCGTGTGTCAATCCGTTACCGGAAGATGGGCTTGAGGAACGCGCGCGTCTCGAGCTCGTCGCCGCGCTGCAGCTGCGCCACGATGGCGCTCGTGAGCTCCTCGCTCTCCCAGCGCCACGTCCTATGGCTCGTCACCGCGCCATTGGCGTTGCCGTTGCTTGCTATTGAGCGCTGCTGCTGTTGGTCCTTGGCCATGATGCGCTCGCTCGTGTTGGAGGTTGCAGATTGCACTCGTGCGCTGCCGGTGATGAAGTTTGAGGCGTCTGGTGGCTTGAAATGTGGCTTATGCCATCACCCAGCAGAACAGGACTGGAAAATTCGGCTTGGTCCCAATTTGGGTTGACTGGATGGTGGCAGAGAATGAACTGGTCAGGCAGCTCTGATTGCTCAGCCCACATCATGGCCAAATTGACCGAGTCGATAGTGATGCGAGCAGCGGTTGAGCAAGGACAGGGCCGCGAAGCGCGCACTTCTGACCTGCTCAATGCTCGTGGCAGGCCGTCTGTTCCATCGAGGGCGTCGCCGCAGTCGCTCCTCACACAAAAAGCGCATACACAACACAACTGCGGGGGGAGAAGCAAGTGAACGGCTGCAATGCAATGGTTCTATCGGTTCTCATTACATTCAAATAAGCGGCATAACGTTACGGTGCACGAACACGAGGATGCCAACGCACATGGCGAAGAGCTGGAACCAGAGGAAGGGCGTCATCTTCATTTCGGCGGCCACCTCGGCCTGGAGCTTCGCGGCCTCCTCGGCGATGCACTTGGTGCACTTTGGCTCGGCGTTCTTCTTGCTCATGCGCGCGCGCGCCGCCGAGAGCACGTCGATGGGGGCGTCGCACTTCTTGCAGATGAGGCTGTCGGTCTTGCCGGTGGCGCGCTCGGCCTCGATCTTGGCGACCATCTCGCCCTCCTCCTTCACGCGGCGCTCCTCGAGCAGGCGCGGCCCGCGGATCAGGTTCAGGTACAGGAAGAGCAGGTAGTTCATGGCTGACTGGTGAAGCTTGTGTGCGGCGTGGGCTTGTGTCTGTCGCTTGGGCAGGCGATTGCTCGAATGGCGAAGGGTGGGCGAGTGAGCAGACGAGAGCGAGAGAGCGAGAGAGAGAGCGCGCGAGAGAGAGAGCTCGTCGTCGAGTCTCGATTGATGAACGAAGGGCAGCAGGAGTGTGTGCTGGACTTGATCAAGGACACTCGATCAAGTTGTATACGAATCCCAAGTACCGGAAATGTATGCTCATTTCAGACACTCCAATAGTGGAGTCTCTTTTTCAAGTATAGTGGAAGTCAGTATCCAGCTATACTTGAAACGTGACTCACGAAAGTGATGGGCACGAAACGAGAATGCTGCTCTCACTTTTTACGGAATCAACACACATCACCAACATGGCTTGTCACAGTGTATGTGCACATAAACTAAGATTTCCTCTTCCTCCAACTACTATCTGTTTAATCAACCTGCGATTTGGCATACCGTATCAAGCACTGGCTGTAGCAGCTCTCTAGATCATGTGGGGTGTTGCAGGTGTGTGCACTTTTTGAACGCACAGTCGCACTGACAGACTCGCTCGTCCTTCCATTCGACACGCACGCACTCTCTCGCAATGCAAACGCGCGCCAAACCAAGGCGATTGCTGCTATGAAGGCTTTCATCGAGGGTGGCGATGTTTCGAGTTGACCAGCGAAAGCGCGAGCTTGTTCGGTTCACTTCGTGACTTAATCGGACGTCGCTCTTCGCGCCGCGGCTTCGAGCTGCAAACCATTCTTCAAGCTCGTCTGCGGCTTCGACCTTGGTTTCGTAGGCGCACATTTCCGGTTCGACATCGTCTTGGTATCGAGCAGAACTCGCCATCTACACACCTCCAACCACGATCGGAAACGCGGAGACGCAGAGCCCCTCATGCGCCACACACAAGGCGGCAACTGGCTCGAGCTGTCCAAGCGCTCGGTGTCTCTGACGCTACGATGTGCCAGTAAGCAGGGGCTTTCGATCCTGCTGCACTTCTGCGCACGTGCTGCATTTTTTGGTGCGTTGAGCGAGGTATCGAGCTCATCGTAAGTCTCGACAAGCACACGGAACTCCAGACAATGCCCTTCAAATGCAATACACTCATTTCCATGGAGAGAGCCGTATGAAGACCAAGCCTTCGCTGGCACACATCTATAGACACCTTACTCTTGCTCACCTGATGCCGGACCTCCTCGTGGCATTCACCCGATGGCCGACTTCGACATTAGTTGAATGCTGAATGTTCGTCACTTCACCGCCAATCCGCGCGGCGAGATGACTTCCAAAGCAGCCAACCTCGACCGCCACTCGTCGCTTGCGCTTCGGGTCAGGTGCGACCACAATCAGCACCAGGATCCCTTGTGCGGATGCGCTGTTTGGCATGAGTGCGATGTGATCGAGCTTCGGTAGCTTGGCTGGAGCTGGCCGCGATGCCGCGACTGGTGAACCTCTCGTTGACCATCAGGCTAACATTCTAGGCTTGGGTAAGAGGTCGTGAGCCCCGTGCTGTTGTGAGCGGAAGAAAGCAGACAGGGAGGAAAAAGCGTTGATGCTGACTGCGAGCTCGCAAGTGTTTGCAAAGTGCCGTTAAAGCCTCAAAAACAAAAAAAGTGTCGTCGTCAAAGAAATGGCGTGCATTTCCCTGTTTTCGGGCTTGGATGCCACGCAATGCAGCAGCTTTTAGAAGCTCTTCCACTCGAGCTCGAGGGTGATCGAGCCGCTGTTGTTGTCGAGCAGCCAGGACTTTGTGAACCGCTCGTTGCGCTGCACCTGGGCGAGCGGGATCTCGATAAACCCGATCTGGTCGTCGGACTTGAGGTAATCCGAGTCCATGACGACCACCGAGAGGATGTCGTGGCGGTCATTTGCGACCAGCAGCTCGAATTGCTCAGGTGGGTCCCAGATCTGCATTCACAGAGAGCATTTGTTAGCCATATCATTCGAGAGCCAACGATTCCCAAGCATAGAGAGAGACGTACCGGGTTTAGTGTCGTGCCTTTGATGGAGCTCTGCTTGGAGCGACTGCCGACGCGGAAGACCACGTACGGGTCGCTCGAGCCGTTGTAGTCCATGGGCGTGAGCTTCTCGCACTTGTACAGCTTGATGAACACTGCACCCATGCATGCAATATCATCCGGCAACTGCGGAAGAGCAGCACTCGAAGCACGACGCTTGGCAGCCTGGCTCGCACCTGAGAACGGGTACCAGGTCAGGTCGAACTCGGCTTGGCCCACGCTGTCACGGCCGAACGCGATGATCTCGCGCGAGTCCGTGTGCGGCTCCAAGTGGTCCAGATGGATCCACTTGGAGTCGATGAGCTTGAAGTGGCGCAGCGTCTCCTTGTAGTCGAGCGAGAGGTTCAGATCCTGGGTCTTCGGGTCGAGCACCATGAGATGGTAGCACTGGTCGCCAAAATCGTAGGCGGACTGGCCGTGGATCGTCTCCGTCGCCTCGCTCTCCTTCCCAGCGTTTAGCTGCACCTGGAAGCTGTGTAAGCCCGTCCACCTGGACATGGGGTTCTGCGGCACAACGCCGCTGAGCTGCAGGTTCTTCACGACGAGCATGCCCAGTGGTCGGTTTGCGCTCAGCGACTCCATCTCGACCTTGCTCAGGTCGGGCACCATGGGCACGAGGATCTTGTTGGGCCAGACCATGCGGCCCTCGATGGCCGAGCAGATCGCATTCCGGAACAGCGACGAGAGCGCCGGCAGCCCCATCCAGTTCACGTACAGCGTCTTGAGGTTAAAGTTCACGGTCGGTGTCTCCGTGAAGCTGACTGAGACGGAGCCGAACGTGGGCCAGCGAGGGAACAGCGGCTTCATCTCGATGCGCAGCGTGCCTCGCAGCAGGAAATCCGAGAGCTCAATGTTCATGTTAACCGTAGACCCGGGGTTTCCATACGAGAATACAATGTCCGTGTTCTGCGTGGCAAACAGCAAGTCGATGTCGATTACCACCTGCTCCTCGAGGTGCTTCTGAGTCTTGATGCCGTTGATCATGGGTGCGGCCGTGCCCAGGTCCAGGCCGCTGAACCCGAGTTGAGTCATCATGAGCTTCGGTTTGATCCCTTCGAGCACGGGCGTCAGGGCTTCTTTCACGGACCGCGCGATCGCGACCTTGACGTACGGCCACAGAGTGTCGACGGTCTGGTTGAGCCAGTCGCACTTCTCCACGTCCGGGAACTTGACCCAGCGCGGCAGGTCGTCCTGCAGCAGCTCGTGCAGTGTCTCGCGGTCGAGGCCCTTGAGGAGCTACATACAACATGGGGCAATGGGATACGAATACCACGTAGTGTTAGCCATAAGCGCACAAGGATAGTGATAGTCAATGGTCTAGAGAGCGTACGTGGATCTTGGAGTTTTCGCTCAGAGGTGCAAACGCAGTGGTGAACGCTGCGCTTTTCAGGCGGAACACGAAGATCGTGACCAGCAGCCCGACCGCCACAAACACACGCCCTGTTTGCGTCAGGTAGATCACAGCAATCCCACCCAGAAAGCAGATCGACTCGGTCACGAGCGGCATGAGCAGAAAGCCCCAGACGCCGTGGCCCATGCGCAGCCCCGTTCCTGACGACGTGCTGGCGTTCGCATTCGCTACTGCTGCTTCGCATGCCGCGTCACCACCGCTGCTGGTGGTGCTGGTGGAGCTGCTGCTCCCGCGTCGCACTGGTGCTGTGCTGTTGTTTGTGGCTGGTGACGTCGTTCGACGGCGGTGTCGTAGCGGGCGCTGCTCAGGCAATAGAAGACCCGGCGATGACGTGCTGCTGCTGCTGGCGTCATTGGCGTGTGGGAAGAGCAACGCGCGGCGGCGCTTCTGCTGCTGCGAGAGCGCGAGCACCATGGAGGCGAGCGCGACCGTCATGGTCGCCGCCAGCCACGTCCACTTGGCCTGCTGCGCCGACGCGCTCGTCGCCGACCAGTTGGGCGAAGAGCTCATTGCCGTTTTGTGCTTGCGCGTCAAATCACGACTGATTTGCACAAGTGAGGATACCCATCCCTTCATTTTGGAAACGGTAGAGTGGCCCACATTATAGCAGGCAAGACGTTGAAGCCATCGAAGAGCTCACTTCTGGAATCCTGGCGGTGGTGAAGGCAGAGGTGCGTGGACTGGCGAGTGCGAGAACTGACCATCACGGGGCATGCTCCTGTCTTCTGTTCGCGCTTAGCTTGGCTCTTCGGTGCCGTCAGAATGTAGCTCTCGAGAAGGTGGCATGTTCTCGGGAAGCCCGGAGAGAGCTGAAACCTCAACGAGATCGTCAGGCGCGCGAAGAGTTGCGCCAGAAGCCACGAGGCCAGGTCGGCCACCGCGAGCGTCGCTCATACTTGCTGGGAGTCGCTCGAGACGGCAGTGGTGAGCCACGCGGACAGCATCATGCTTGCTCGTTTCGACTGTTGGCTTGCTGGCAGATCTGTAAATAGCGTTGCTTGGGTTCGATCGCTTTGAGCAGAAATCATGACCACAAGGAGCTGGAAATCCATTTTTCTTTTCTTGTTGATGAACGAGCTGAAATGGAGAAATCGGTACGCCCATCACTCTTGCATTTGGTTTCGAAGCGAATTTCATGATCTGGATCAACACTTTCTCGCCACAAGTCGGGTCGAGTCGAATGCGACAAGCTCGTGTTGGACTAGACTATTGGCACGACGGGAGCGAGTGGCTCAATGAGTGCTACATATACCTTCCTTGCCAACATTTCAGCATCTGGCAATGTCTCCATCTGCCCACTAACTTCAAGTTTGAGGCAGATGGCGGTGGCGAGGAGGAGCCTTTCTCCCTTTCGTGTCGAGCGCTTTAGGCGCTTTGAGCAGCTCACATTTCCACTCCCGCCATGAGTGGCAAGCGCAAGCGGGCCGACGGCGAGAAGGACGAAGAAGTCAATCGTGAGTACTCCCGCGTCGTCTGCAAGTGGGGTCATGTGTGCATGATCAAAGCTCTGGACAGCGAGTTCCAGCACTCCTGTTCCGTCATCAACCAGGCCCAGCTGGAGGCGTGGCACGTTGCCAACCTGCACCTGCTCCGCTGCTTTACGGACAGCATTGCACTCTCGAAGTCGGATAGTACGTTCTTCAATCACTGCTGTTCTGGCGTGCTTGAACGCGAGAAGGAATGCAAGGACTCACTCTTTACTATACGCTGATCGCGTATCGGAGAGAACGACAGCTCGTGGCGAGGTACACGGCTCTGTGTCTCGGCTAAGTAGGAGCGTCCCTACTCGAGCTCGGAGCGTAGATGCACGTGAACGCCCAGAACATGGTCGTGCTGCAGTTCAACAAACGTCTCCAGCAATATGTGCTTTTGGAACGAGCCGTCGTACACGGAGACAAATAGCCGTGTCATGAGCTGCTATCGCATGAAGGGGACGTTCGCGCCAGAATGGACTTCGTGAGTGTCGGGGCATGCTGCCAAACGAGACCCAGCTCAATCAGAACCTGACACATTTTCCTCGCAAAGCTGGGCGACAAGCTGGAATAGATGGAGCAGTTCGTGAAGAAGGAGCCGGAATCGAAGGGCGCTCGGGTGTCCTCCCTCCTGCCGCACGCCAACATGTATGCTGCTGCGCACATCATGATCAATGACAGACTCTTCACGGCATCTGCGCGAGAATCTCTCAGCAGCAATGAATAAATGTTCTTGACGTCCATCAAGCGAAGCGAGGAGGCATGGAAGATATGGGATCCTTTCATCGGAACCGAGACTCATTCCTGCAGAAGGCGTTCGAGGAATCCCAGTTCGAGGCCGCCAATCGCAAGTTCGGTCATCATATCACGACCGACGGTTCGGTCTTGCTGACGAGATCCAAGACCGCTCGCGAGCTCAAGCGCGAGGAGATGAGCAAGACAGGAGTGAACTTCGAGGAGAACAAACCCCAGCAGACTAAAGTCTGGATATGGTGATCTGCATTGATCACGGAATGCGCTCACCGAACACTGATGTCAACGAAGGTAGCGCATACTATCCTCTTCGCTTGCGCTGGAAGCGCGCCAATAAGAAGCGCCGGAAACTTGGGAAACGGCGGAGGAAGGAAGGCCGCGTCATTCACGATATCAGCACGAATGAGTATTGGCACCTCGCGGGGATAAGCAAGGCGCGCTACCTGGACTACACCGAGGTCGTCCACAACATCTCGTCGTCTAATACCGGCTCATTCACTGGCTACGACTCTGTCCAGTAACTTCTGGGACAATGTCAACATCCTCATGGCGTTTTGCGCCATGGAGGGATTTATGAAGTGGTGCTTCTTCCTGGCGCAAATGAAGCAGAAGGCTTTGGACACGTTGGTGAAGCGCTTGGCGCCTGCAGCCAGTCTGCAGGTCCTGGTCGTCTCAGGCAACTGGAGCCGTCGCGCCGGCACTTCTGGTCACTCCCGGAGTCCTGTGAAGGGCTTTTTGGAAGCGCTTCGGAAGCGCGCGACGGTGATAGACCAGGACGAATATCGCACGAGCAAGTTTTGCTCTGGCTGTCAGTAGACGGTGCACCGAGCGGCGTGTCGCTATGGAGATGCCGACTACAAGATCGTCACGAAGAGAAACAGAACCGCCTTGCGCTGCCCCATCAGTGGTTGCAAGGCGAGCTTCTGGAATCGAGATATCAACGCTGTGCTCGACATCCTGACTCTCGTCAAGGCCAGACTGCGAAGTGAGGATCTGCCAGCGTTTTCCAGAGAAGAAGACGAACAAACTGGCGCGTGAGGAGCCTGCGGCTGCACGAGCGGCACACCGTAAACAGTCCAGTATTTCCCCTTTGCGAACCGGACTTGAGGGGGAACAATCGAATAAAAAGTATGCCAGCAAAAATGTCGCTCGAAGGTGACTCGAGCGCTCATGCGGCAGCAGTTTTGTCTGCATGCGTGCGCACTATTTGCATATTTATTTGATGCAATTCAAGAAATGCATGCCAAGTGAACAGGAAACGTTCCAAGCAGATTGCGGAGAATGGTGGCGCTCAAGGAGCTGGACGAGAAGCTGCTCGTGCTGCAGGCCAAAATCGAGGAGGAGGAGCGCGACTGGGGCGAGGAGCAGCGCAAGCTCTTCGAGTTCGAGGACAAGTTCCTGCGCGACACGCTGGGCGAGGGCAACATGGTGGTCGGCTGGGGCGAGTCCAAGAGCGCGCCGCTGCGCTTCCGCAACGCCGCGCTGCGCAAGAAGAAGCGCGAGCGCCAGGAGGCCATGAACAGCGGCGGTGACTCTGCTCCTGCAACGCCCACACTCAACGACGAAGAGCGCCTCAAGATCGATCTGCACCGCTTCGCGTCCTACTCGTCGGTCACGTCTCCCGCCGAGCCCATCTTCGCCACACTCCGCGAGCGCGAGCAGCAGATGGCGGCCGCCCCGAAAGCAAAGAAGGCCAAGAAGTAACAAGTCGTGAGCTCAGGGCTCTGCTCACGTGACTGCTGTACGACTTACCCATCTATCTATTCATCAAGGAGCCAGCATCGCCATCATGGGTCACGTACCAAGCCAAGACAGCGATTAATAACTGACAAGTCGATAGGTGCCCGCCCTTACTACCCTTAAAATGCAGTGAATGTGTATTTCTTGGATATGAAAGTGTGCGCGTGTACATCGTATGCAAGCGTGTATGTCCATGCAACTACTACTATCTGGGTGCTGATAGAAGGAAGACCCGCACCTCGCCAGTGAGCACCAACCGTCGCTGCTCCCATGTCATCTGTCGGGTCTTCCGTCATCCGCCACACGCGCCTGCCAGTCCAGCTCTGCATGTCTGACTTCTTTGTGAAGAGAAGACCCAGCAGCAGCAGCGACAGCATCAAGCGCAGGGCGAAGACATTCCCCCCATGTTCACAACGGGACAGCTCCCCGTCCGTCTAACAGGTGAAGAACATGAGTGCCTCGAGACCAAGCAGCACGATGAACGAGAGCTTGCTGAACGTCCAGTAGCTGATGCCGACCCAGTAGCAGACCGTGCTGATCACCGAGAACGAGATGGACGTGACCTTGAACGTCAGCGCCCAGATGAGGTACATGCCGATGACGTTGCGCAGGATGCCGTTGGCATCCGCAGCCGAGCCAATGTCCTCCGGGACGTCCTCGGCGAACGCCTTGAGGTAGATGCGGCGCAGCGCGAGGCGGTTCAGGTTGCGGTTCAGCGACGGGTCAGCCACGTACTCGGGGAGGAAGCGAATGAGCGCCTTGCCCGGGATCGTGATGAGGCGACCTGGGGGCCAGAGCTCGTACGCGCCAAAGACGATCGCAGGCACCACGTTCTTCTTCGTGTCCTCACGCAGGTAGAACGGTCCTTTCTTGAACTCTTGCAGCTGAAGAACAAACAGGACCAGCAGAACACAGTGATCGTCAGCATATTATTGCGCAGCAGGCATAGAGAAGACTAGGGGAGAAATGCGAACACGTACGAGGCCGTCCTTGGAGCGCGTGCCTTCTGGCGAAATGCACACCGAGTTGCCGTGCTCGTTCACGGAAATCGCCAGCTCCTTGAGGCTCTTGAGCGCCGACGAGCTGCGCAACAAGCAACGCGCAGTCATACAAAACAGCAGCACTCGTCAGTGTTGAAGCGCAACAGACACGACTGAACGCATGGCAATCCATCATGATACAGTGTACGAATTCTCACCGGTTGCCGCGGTCAATCGCGACGAACTCGAAGCCCCAGCGAGACATCCAGCCGAGAAACGGCACGAGGAACACGCTCTTCTTCGCAGCAAACTACAAATTGAACAGCAGCAAATGAACAGGATCCACCAGCGTCAATAAACAGCAGCACCTATCGATATCGTCCATCGCAATTTTCTCCTTTACCTTGAAGGCAGTCGGCGACGATGCGTTCACGATGAAGCCATCGAGGTTCGAAGCGTGGCTGATGGTTAATCAACGATATCCACATTCCCGTAAGCACGCAGCAAACAAATTCAGCACCCACATAGAGATAATGGGGGGATGCGATGCGTACCTGAACATGCACACGATCGAGTCCTTGAGGTTGATGAGGTTTTCCTGGCCTTCGATGCGTGTGTCGGTACCCGCCGACAGACAGATCAGGTAGGCAATACCCCACTGTAACACACACACACACACATAATTAACAGATGAATCGCACAGGTTAGCTTTTCCACCGCAGGCTATTTCCCTGTCACGCACGGACAAAACAGATAGATAGGCACGTACCGAGATCCAGTCGATCGGCAGGTGGTTCTTCTTCACGCCCATGGAGCGCAGGTACGGGCCGATGAAGCGCAGCGGGATCGCGAACACGAGCGCACTGAACCAGCCTACGAGCACGAGCGCGAAGGTCGCAAAGCGCGCGATCGAGTACACTTTCTCGAGCTGCGAGTGGGTCGCCGGGAGCACGTCGAGGCGCAGCTGCTTGCGGATTGCGTCGAGCTTGGCGTTCGCGGCCTGCATCTCGCGCGCCGTCAAGAACTCCTTCTCGATGTCCTCGAGGTTCATCTGCTCCTCGAGCTCGATGCGGATGAGCTCGGCGTCATGGTAGAGCTGGCGCTTGACCTGGTTGCGCTTGGAGAGCGGCGCGTCCTTGACGAGCGCGAGCGCCGTGGGGATCTTGAGCTCGAGCTCGGCCACGCGCTCCTCGAAGCGCACGCGCTGCAGCACGTCGGCCGCCGTCATCGTCATCGTCTTCTCTGCTTGGGACTTGCTGCTGGTGCTGCTGCTGTGGTGGCTGCTTGTCTGCGAATGTGTGCGCTCGTCCATGTGGTGGAGGGGGCGAGGGTTTCTTCGTTGTTTCCCTCTGCTGGAAAAACGGCACGTGATGATGATGCGGCAGGGACGCCACTCGTGCAGAATAGGACAATAAGGGTGTCAATGATAAATTTAAAGCGGAGGAAGCGAGCATTTTGCGCCATGTCCGCTGGAAATGGTAATGAATCGACATATTCCTCAGCGGCTCGTTGCGAGGAATAAAATAACAGTAATCACCCACCTGCGTTGAATAATAGGGCGCGTCACACACAAGTGTACCGCTTTCGCCGGTACATCACAAAATCTCTTCGTGACGCGCTGTTCTTTTTAGGGCGGTTGGGGATCTCGGTGATGTCATCGTCATCAATTCGGGGTTCGGATCCGATGCTTGCTAATACCGCAACGTGAGCTTCAGCTTCCCGACCTCCTGCGCGAGAGCCTGGATCGACGCGTCGAGCCGCTGCTTCTCCGAGCGCGCGCTCATAGTCCGCAGTCCCGCCTGCTCCACCTTCACGGCCTTCGCTTCCATCTGGCGCAACAACAGAGCGATGCAAAGTCAACATGAGCTCGCTCAACAATGTCAAAATCGTTTGTCCCACATGAGTGAAATCCAGCACGAACGCGTTCCGGCGAGCACGGTACCTGTTCTTTCTCGAGCTGCAGGCCCATGAGCTTCTGCTCGAGATGCCGCCGCTGCACTGCGTCCAAGTGGAACGCCTGCCGCTCTGTGGCGAACGGTGCCATCGCTGCCGCGTCCACTGGTGGGAACGACGCTGATCGCGATTGAGCGGAGGCTGGGAACGCCGCAGAGGGTTGGTATCCGTTTGCAGAATAGGCGGCGCTGCTGGAGTATTCTCCCTGTGCAGACTCGGATGCGATGCCGGACTTATTCATGCTACATCGAGCCATAGCTATGCATGTACATGGCAGCAAGTTACGGTCATGTGTCGATTCAATCTGATGATGCTTTGTTCCAATCTCAAGCAGATTACTTTACCTTCTGCTTTGAGCTGCTCAAGGTTGACATGCTGCTGCTGCCCTCTGTTCCCATTGCTGGGCCCTGGCGGATCATTTCCAGGCGAAAAAAAGGGTGTTTGGCTCGTTGACGTGAACCCCATGGATGCCAATGTGAGTGGCTGCTGGCTCGTGTTGCTCGCTTGCTGTGTTCGCTGGCTCGATGGTCCTGCGTATCGCTGCTCGCCCATGATATCTGCGGGAGCAAACATCACCGCGTAAGTGTCACGCACACCTCGTGGTCAAAATCTGATGGAGATAGGCAACCTACCTTTGAGCGTCAGAGGCCGTTCTGCTCTCGAGCTTTGACTTGAATCCCCTCCCGGTGGCGGCTGCTGATATTTCTGCTCACGACGACCTGAGAAGTCCAGCGACGATACCGCGGACATGGAGTTTGTCAGTGCTGAACCCCGGTCTCTGGCGACAGGATGATTTTGTTGCGACTGGAGACTGGTTCCCATCATCGACGCATGCTGCTGAGAGCCACTCGGTGGGTTGTTTCGAGATGGATGCACTGGTGTCGGTGGTGGTGGTGGCGCTTGGGTGTGAAATGGCGCCATGGATCCTGAAAACCGCAGCTTCCGCACTTCATCTTCGAGCTCCTGGATGCGCTTGTGCATATGTGTGACTTGCTGCGAGTCTGGAAGATGCGATGCACCTGAGCTTTTCACTTTCTGCTGCAGCTCTTCGTTGTCCTTCTGCAGCTGGTCAATCTCGCGCAACAGGAAATCCTTCTCGGTGATTGCGATCGTCTCCTTCGAGATCGAATTGAGCTGCTTTTGCGCTTTCCCCAGATCGTACACGACCTGCAGGTAGTCTCGCTGCACGCGCTCTTTCTCATCCACCGCCTTCTTCGCTTGCTCCTGGTATGTCTCGTTTGCGTCCTGCAGAGTGAGACATCGCGTCTGGAACTGGATCTGTTCCGAGGTCTTTTGCGCGAGCGCTTGCAGAATCTCCTCTTCGTGCTTCTCTTTCTCGATGAGAAGCGACTGTAAATGCTGTACTTGGCTTTCGAGACGCAGACTCTTATCCCGCCACTTCTTCTCGTCATTGCGAACCTCTCGGATCTACAAGTCACGAGGTATGCATTCAGTATTCATAGTTGGCCCAGAGCCAAGACAGTTCGCTCATCAAACACAAACCTGCGCATTTTTCTCCTCCAGTTCGGCTTCGAGCTGCTGGATGCGTAGCTCCTGGAGAAGTTGGCTCTCTTGTGAATGATCAACGACTGGATGAGAGGACAAAGCCTCCTTGGACTCTCTGCTCTGTGCCAGCAGTTGGCTGAGAGAAATTGGCTGGCGCTGGTGAAGCTGCTTCGACTGGAACTCGAAGTCGTGATTCAGTGGGGACATCTGCTGGTGTTGCTCGTGCTGCTGAGCGCTCTCGAAGAAGTCTCGCTCGTACAAGCTGGCAGTAGTGAGGCTCTGGTGTCTGATGCTCACGTCTTCCTTCAGCTCATCTGGACGGCAGAGTGGCTGCTTGTCAAACATTCTCAACTGGGGCTGGTGGAAATGGTTGCTGAAGTCTGCAGCGGATTGAAAATACTCTTCTTCTCGGCGTCTGGCGTCTTCATGCGCTAGTCGGTTGCTCTCTTGCATGGGAGACTGAAAGAGTTCCTGCCGCTGTGGACTCACATGCGACTCAGAAGACTTGCATTGCCCACCTTTCTCGCTGCTGTCAAGGTCAGGACTGTAGGCGATGCTGACCATCTCGGACGTCGACGGGAGCTCCTTCGGCACTTCTGGCGCATTCTCCTTTGCTCTCTCAACGCGCAGTGTGATCACAGGATTCCCGTCAGCAGCATCGCTCTTTCGAAATGGAGCCATCTCCACATCAGTCGCGAACCGCCAGCTTGGTTCGACGGCTGCTCGGTTGTTATCACCAGTTGAGACTCTCTGCGCCAGACCTCTTTCTTCAGATGTTCGCAATGCTGGTGTTGCATATCTACTCAGTCGAAGAACGTCAGCGTGGCCGCGATCAATCAGCTCCGCCAAGTCGTCCCCATCCGAGGCATCTACGCAACAGGCACGTTGTATGTTGAAAGCCCGCATCCGTCAGACTCAAGATCAGAAGCCCATAACGACACGCACAGTCAAGCAAACAAACGCACTGCTGGTGGTCTCGCTGACCACATCTGTCAGCGGCTCTCTCTCCTGCGCCTCTGTCCCCAGCGTCGTATCGAAGCTGCACCACGAGAGCAGCTCGTCGTCGCGCGCAAACGCGTCGATGTCCCACATGCTCATTCACTCCCGCATTCCGTTCCAGCGAGCAGAGTTGAAGTTGGTGGCTGCACTTGGCCCAACTACTGTCCCAGATGTCGCAGGTGGAGCGCTCCAGATTTGCGATGGGGTCGGCTCATCCAAAGAGCCGCGTCCTTTCGTAACGGAAGAGCGTGGCCGCAAAGAGTGAATGAATGAGCCCAACCTGAAGCGTGAAAGCTGCGCTGCTGAGCGTTGCAGACAAGAAGAAGAGCAGAGAGCGAGAGCCACGTAGTGCGCAATACAGAGCCAGACAGGACGATGAGCGACGACGCAATGAACGCGAGCGAGCTGCGCTCGCGATACGACCGCGGCGGCTCGGTGCGCGACTGTGACCTCAGCGCGGCGCAGCTGCGGTCGCGATACGCCATCCCCAGCAACAGTACGTGCTATTTTGTGTGTATGTGAATGGATCTGTCGTGGAGGCTATGCAAGGTGAACTAAGCGCTCTGTGTGCTCGAACCTGTGTCTGTGAATTGTTTGCTTGTGCAGCGTTCAAGGAGGAGAAGTCAGCGACGAACCCAATGATGATCATCATGATCCTGCTGGTGCTCGCGGGGCTTGGCGGCGCTGCGTACCTCTTCTCCTAGAGACACCAATCGTCAGGTACTGAAACGCAGGGGAAGATTGCTGAGCCATCAGTAACCAAGAGAGGCCAACAGCATCGAGACGAGCGGCGCGCTTCCAGAGAGAGTGGGGTTGACGAGCCACACTTCAAACAGCCGCCGCTTTGTTTCAGAATGGGGATACATATACCATAGCTCTGGTTAGTTCCTATAGCGCGATTTCTATAAAGCCCAACAAATGCAGAGTTGATGCAGCTGATAGAGCTTCCATTGTGTGTGTGTGTTAAGGCTTGGAAGTGGAAAAGGATATCCGAGCGCTGGATCGATCCTGCAAATCGACACGATCATCCCGCGTCTACGTACAAGTGCGCGATGTTTAACGCCAGTCCGCGCAGCTGTTTGGTCATGAGCCTGGCGATAATGGAGGTCGAGATCGTCGTGGCGAGTCTGCTGAGCAAGTTTCGATTGGAGCTGATTCCAGGACAGACCGTCGGATACGACTTCTCCCGATCGCTTCCAGTGAAAGGAGCGCTCATGACGAACATTCAGCAGTCAGTCCACAGGGCTCCTTAGGAATAGCGCTGCTGCACTGGTACCGAATCGGTGGCGCATGAGCTCTCGATGGACGCTGGAGAAGGTGAATGCTGAGTGTTTGGGGGGGGGGTCACCTGGAAATCGACATTTCATGTTTCAATTGGTGAAATACCGCATCTCTTTCTTCGTGCGACCTTGAGAATCCTCGAGGGAAAAACCTCGAAAAAACCTCGCAGAATGTCGCGCGAAGGTAGCCGCTGGTTTCCCCTTCTTTCCTCTCGAGCCATTTGCATACAAACGCCTGTGTTGGCATGCGGTTGTTGGAAACGAACGCAGGAATGATCCATCATCGCCACTGTCTCTGGCTGTCGGGCTGTGGGTCTGTCGAGCTGTGGGAGCCCAGTGGCCATTTGATTCCGCGGACGCGCGCCCCCTTCGCTTCTCGCAAACGACGGAAGGCACAAAGAGAGCGATAGTGAGAGAGAGCAGGCGACCACTAGAGGCGACCCGCTCTCACACACACGCACACACACGCAGGCAGAAGAAAGAGAGCGCGCGTGCGTGCGACAAGCGACAGAGGTGAGTGAAAGGGCGGCTTGTGCTTGTATGTGTATGCGTGGGTATGTAGAGTTGTTTTGTGCACTCGCACGACAGAGCACGAAGTGGTCGATGGCGTCCGTTCATGTGTGAGTGTATGTGTTACTATGACGCGACGTCTCGAATGCTGGATCGCTCTGTGTGTGCGCGTTGCTTAATTACACGAATGCGCCGTATATTGCTGAATGTGATGTGTGTGTGTGTGTGTATATATACCTTGGCTCCCGCAGATCGTAGCGGCGTATGTGATCTCATATCTAAATATCGCTCATGTTGCTTTTCCGTAGTGCGCTGGTACAGAAGTACTACTCGCTCGTGTGATCGAGAGCGAAACGAGAGAAAAGATGAGTGCGATGAAGATGGATTTCATCTGCAAGGACTCGCCCGAGAAAGAAGCGCGAGCGCCTCCTGTCGTGCCAACCGACGGTGACGCCACGCCGCCATCGCCTGTGAGATCGACGACCCCGAACGCGGCAAAGTTGAGCGCGCTGCTGAACAGCAGCCACGACTCGGATGTCGAGATGGACGCCGAGCCCATGGAAGAAGAGGAAGCGACCGTGTCTATGGCGCCGCCAGTGAACGGCTCGCAGGCGCATATTAAGACCCTACAAACGACGGCGCAGTCGGTGGCGGTCGTAGAGGAAGCGCCGGCGAACTTTACGGAGGACGAGGACATTTCCGAGAAGAACGGCGGCCTGAGCGACAACGAGGACTCAGAGGACGAGCAGGCGGAGTTCGCGGCCTGGCAGGACGTGGATCTCAACCCAGCGGTGGATCTGGTGCGTTCTTTTAGATAGGCGATTACTGGTGGAGCTCGTGTGAAGAATGCTAACGATCTGGTTTCTGTTGTGCAGGTGAACAAGGTCATCCGCGAAAGCCTGGAAGCTGGCAAGACGTACAACAAATCGATCACCGCCAAGACCACCCAGGTACGATTGCTTATTAACGGTGACCCTGCCATACTTGTCTTTTCACGGCGCAAACTCACTGTTTAACTCTCACTTGATTCTTGCAGTTGATCACTGGCTGCGACAATGTGCTGCTGGAGCTGAAAAACCTGTCGGATGCGCGTGATTCGTCGCGCAAAAAAGGTGGCGCGAAGCAGGGCCAGGACTCGAGTTGTGACTGCGCCGTTGCGCTTGGTATGCTTCCGCTCGTGAACAAAGACGCAGTGGCGAATACGATGAACCCAGCACCACAGGATAGCGCGAAGGGTGTTGTTCCGAGCAAGCCTTCTTCGAAAGTGGACGATATCGCGGAAGACCACACGGACCGCGTACTTTTCAAGATCGAAGCGTCCATTGAGCGTCTCCGTGAACTGGCTGAGATGATCCAGGCAACCAGCATGCAGGGTGAGGCGAATCTGATCTCCAAGGTGACGCTGCAGGACGGCACGATCAAGGCTCTGGACGCCGCGATCCAGGCTGGCGCTGCGACTGCGACCGCTACTGCGATCGCACAGGAGCGAGGCCGCACGTCGTCGGCGTTCGGTCGTCTGTACACTCCCGTACAGGTGAAGAAGCTGCAGGAGTGGTACTACTCGTACCCACGTCCGCTCACGGACGAGCTGACGCTGATGCGCACGATCTTGAACTACCGACCGTACGCCAACCCGTTCCAGGTGAACGGACTCACCGTCGCGCACATCCGAGACTGGTTCAAGCGACGTCGCCACCGTGAGCGCATGCGCTTCGTTAAACTCGCGATCGAAGGAGGTCACGACCCGAACGCTGCTGAGGAAGAGATTGAGCACCGGTTAGAGCAACGCATCGAGCACCTTCGCGGGACTGTAGACCCGAACGAGCTGGTGAAAGAGGTGGATCGCGTGCGCGCCGAGAGCCCAATGTACGACACGATGACGGTGTCGTTCGCCAACCCGAGCAATGTGAAGGCCTACGTGGCGGCGTCGCATGCAGTGCCTTCTTTCTCGGACAACCAGCCTCCAACAGCAACCGGTAGTAATGGCGATAGTCGCGCGAAGCGACCTCGAACACAAGACTCGGATCTGGACGACGTGATGGTCGTGAAGCCCGGCAGTCGCATCGAAGTAGCTGCTCTCCAGAGTCGCATCCGCAGTCAACTCTCGCTAGCACGCACCGCCACGAGCACCAACTCGCTGCAGCAGGTCGTGGACATCATGCGGTCGATGGAGGTGACACCAGAGGTGCGCATTCAGACGGGTATCGTTGCGGACCTGAAGAAAATCCTCAAGATCTACAAAAAGCCGACGCTGCTGCGCAAGTCGACGATCGCTGTACTGGAAAGTCTGGGCATGAGTCGTCGAGCAGCTCACGATGATGAGATTGTCGAAGAAGAGGAGCCTGCTCCGCAGCCTGAGGATCATCTGTCGAAGGACTCAGTGGACCACGCTCCACCACCTCCTCCGTCCTCACCGCCTCATGATGAAGACGACGATGTTGCGATGGCTCCACCTCCGCCACCACCTTCCAACCCTCCGCCACCAGCAGCACCAGTCTCAAGGAGAGGGAAGCGTGAAAAGGGGAAGCGACCGATGAAGTTCTCTGTGGGCCAGGTGATGGCACTTGAAGGCTGGTTCCAGCAGAAATACAAACCCTCGCAGTCGGAGATGGAGGCGTTCTTGAGCGAGCTGAATGCGCCGCCGCTACGCGACGAGAAGCAGCTCGTTGACGTGAACATGACGCAGCTGCGACGATGGTTCAACAAGCGACGGTGCCTTCGCCGGCCGCCATTCGCGCTCATGACGCAGCAGGAGGCGAGAGAGTACAGTCCCGACAAGGCGAAGGCATTTGCGACGGAAGACGTGGAGGACGACGCTGAGGACGACGCGGCGGATGCGAACGACTCGGACGACGACTCGAATGACGACTCGAGCGACGACGACGATGACAGCAGCGAAGACGAATGAAGTTCCCGGCCAGTGGGTCTGCTCGGCTAGACGAGCACACTGACTGGCGTGGCAAGCGACATTTCGGTCTTTTTCGGTTTGATCCCGTCACCCTCACATCACAGCCCAGCTCAAGCATGACACGAGTTTGCAGCTGAGCTTAGGCAAAAAGAACACGCAGTTAGAACGAGCGACAAGTTCTGTCAAGAAAGAGATGGTGCAAAGCACACACGAGAGCAGGTTTCTCATCCATAAACATGGTAAGATGGCAATGATGATGTATGGTCTGGTCTTAATCCTCCCCTGCTGGTTGCTCTTCCGGTGTTGCAGCTGGAGCATCGTCAGTCTCAGGATCCTCGGTGCTGCTGCTGCTAGCGATGTCGCTTTGTCTCGTTCTCCTCCGCCGCCTCATTTCTTGGTAGATCAACTGATGCAGAAGATGTGTCGACTTCAGCAGCAGCATGGGCTTCGCCCATCACAGTAACCTCTTCAGCAGCAGCAACGTCGCCAGGCGCCTCATCATTAGCACGTGCGTCGTCGGTCACAGCAACCTCTTCAGCAGGAATTACTTCAGTAGCAGAAGCTTCGTTAAAAGCAACAGCAGCCTCGTCAGCAGATGCCTCGTCAACACTAGGAGAAACAGCAGCGTCTGCTGGATCCTCCGGAGGCGGCAGTCCGCTGCTGGCGTCGTACTCCGGCTGCTCGTAGTCGTACGTGTCAAAGTCGCTCAGGTCCACAGCAGCTGCGACAGGGTCGCTTGCACCCCTAGGAGTGCTTTCGTTCTTGTTGTGTTCAGCTGGTGGTGGCGCAGCATCCTCAGATTCAACGCTGGTCTCGCCTGCTGCTTCTGCGCCTTCACCCCCATCGCGTGCGGATGGGAGATCGTAGGCATCGTTCTACCAGCAAAGAGGTCGCGTAAGTTGTGACTGATGACGCCATAGCGACATGAAATAGAGCTCACCTCGTAGTCTGCGTCGGCCTCGAGAACTGGAAGTTCAGTCTCAGCAATCGCTTCGGGCTCGAGAGTCTGCTCACTTGGCGCAGGAGCGCTCACTTCTTTACCCTCTTCTTCGCGCTCAGCGTTTGCCACTGGGACCTGCTCGCCAAGACTCGCAGAAGACTCTGTAGATGGAGCGATGCCAACAGCTTCCTGCTGCATGAGATCGGACTCGTACCCAGCGCTGCTCTCGAGTTCTTCAGCGGCCGCTCTTTCTCTTTCCTCGCCGAATGTGTGCTCCACCGCCGCCACCGAGTCCGCATTCCGAGGCGTCTCAGGCGCGAACTCCTGCTCATACTCTTGAGCTTCATCAGGCTGCATCTTTGAGATTTCTTCTCCTTCTGCTGTTACAGGTGGTAACTCAAAGCCCACTTCATGGTCTGGGGCTGCTTCTTTCGCTAAAGCAGCTTCAGTGTACTTTTCCTCCTCGTCAGCATTCGTCTGAGCGACTTCTTCTTGCACCTGGTATGCGGCATCACACGCGCTCGACTTGTCATGCATCATGTCAGCCTCCACCTGCTGGGCTTCCACTCCCTGGTGCTCAACAATCGGATTGTTCTCTTCGTCACCAGCACTACCACCTCCAGTCGCCTCATTAGGCTCTTCATGACCCGGCGAGCTCTCCTTCGACGGAGTCACGACGCTAAACTGCTCGAGCGCACTCTCGATCGTCACCTCAGAGGACCTGCTCATGGCCACTGGCTCGCCACCAGCACCTCGGCCTGCAGCAAATCGGAGCACCCACTTGGTGAACTCGGACTTGGAGATGCTCAGCCCCGAGCTCTTGTTGAGCTCGCGGTAGGCGCTGAGCGTGACGCCCTCGAGGTCGTCGTCGGACGGGACGGCACCCACACCTGAGAGCACGCAGAAGCCCCTGGTTGCACAGAGAAACACGATCGTCTACTGGGCGAGTTAGTACAAGAATGCATATCAAACCGCAATAGTATACGAATACGCTGTACCATCTCGTCCATGGAGAGCTGCTCGGTCGCGTCAAAGTCGAGCGCGTCGAAGACCACTGCGACGCAAGAATCCCAGTCAGCACAAGTATAGTATACACGATGTAAGGAGCACTGCACGTACGCTCTGCTTTCTCGAGGGCCGAGCCAGGACAGACCATGCAGACGCCGCAGATAAACGCCAGCGCGTTCACACTATCCATAGAGATAGCGGTATCGTTTAGTGAACGACAGATGACGGCAGCACAGAGTCCATGGGAAGGAAGGAGTCGTACGTACATGCCGTTGGTGCTGCCGAAGGCGCCGATGACCTCGGCGGCCCACTCCTTGTCACCCGAAAGGAGCTCGCTGAGCGTCTGCGCGTCGAGACCGAAGTCTAGGTCCTTGTCCTTGTAGTCCTGCAGCATCCGCTTGGCGTTTTTGAGCTCCCCTGAGGAGAGTACGCAACAGCACCAGCAGCTCAGTAGTCAGACGATGAGAGCATTTGTTCATGTAGGCAGTCTGGTTATATGGGCGCACAGGAGCTCATGCGCTGGAAGGTGGGCGCCAGAGGCACAGGCGACGACGCGCTCGAGCCCATGGTTCAAAGTGATATTTTCGCGAGCGCTTCGAATGGTGAGTGAAGCCATCTGCGCGCGAAAGGTCACGACGCCTGATTAAGCGACTTTGCTGCTTCGCTTCTTCCGAAAAGTATTTTGTTTTAGCTCTTCTTGTCACAGAAGGTTTCCAAGGGACACAGCGCGCTTGTCGAAGCGAAAAGGGGTTGGACGGCCCAAAGGAACTTGCCGTGCAAGATCCGATTGAATGGTCAGCGAAGCCGCCACTGAACGTGATTCAACGTTCGACTGGTTTCACAATGCGAGTCAAGAACGAAGCAATTCTTGGGATGCACCAGTTGGGACGAACGTGAGGGCAGATGACATCCTTCTGGAGAGGATACGAACAGCGCACCTCGAGAGACGCTCGGCCGACGCTCGTTGCGATTGTTGTGGTTGTTGGCGGTTTGTGGAGTGCGAGACGCTCAAAGGAAGTGAAACGTACGCGCGGCAGGTCGGAATCGCGTTGGAATGGACGCGATGGGATGGGATCCCAACCCCTCGAAAGCGAAGAAGCAAGAGTTTCACCTTGATTGGATATCGAAAGCGAATTCAGCAGCCGTTGGCTTGCTTTGAGCATCCAAACGCAAGGATATCCCGAGTGCACCCGTTTCTGTTCATTGGTTCCTGGACAAATGAGGGGGTGCACTCTTGTCTGTCGGATTGGTCAACCAAATTCGTTCATTTCTCCAAACAGGCGAAGTCGAGACATCCCCGGGAGGCACGTTGCCCTATAATAAGCAAACTCCAGTTTTCAAAGTTGAACAGTGTCACGCTCGTCGCATTCGCCAAAAAAGATGGTCTTCGACAGCGACAGCGAGGACGACTTTGCGCCGCCTCCTGCGGCTGCGGCTGATCACCATGACTCTGGCGAAGCTGCAACCAATGTGTACGCCGCATACAATGCGTACTACGACGAGGAGGTGGAGTCGGACAGCAGCCGAGACGCGCCCCAGTTCGCGCCACAAAACGATGGCGACAGCGCTGGTGAACACGAGAACGCAGAGCCTGCGCAAGCACGACCGGGCAACGCAGGCAAGCGACGAAGACAGGCTGATGTAGACGACAACGACGATGATGGTACGTCTGCGTGGTGTGTATGAAAGAGGATTGCTGGGTGTATTGGAAGAGCTGACGTGAGTTAGTAGACTTTGAGTCGCAGCAGAGCATCCTGAAGTGGGTGCGCACGGTACCCGGTCCGCTGCAGGACGTGATGAAGAACCAGCAGGCGACGTGCGTAACTTATTGCTATGTGTTTCTCTTACAAATGCTCGCGAATGCCTTGTGACCGACGATGCTGCTGTACTCGTTGTGTGTGTGTGGATGTCCGCACAGACTGGATGCCGAGAACAGCGGACAGTTCGTCAGCGGCGGGTCCATGGGTTCTGGAGCAATGATCTCCACGGTCTTTGACGACGGGTCCTGGGTCGACATGTGTGAATATCTGCGCATTCCCACCACGCGTGGCAAACTATACGGTACGTTCGAGTTGCTCTTTTCTCTATCGAAGCGCTCAGTCAGGATCAGAGGCTTCTTTACCTAACTATGGCGACTGATCTTGTAGGCGGCATCCGCATGAGCAGTCTGAAGCACACGCTCTCGTACATCCTGGAAGACGACCAATCGTCGCCAAAGATCCCCAAGGTACATCAACAGTGACCGAGGTGTGAATTGAACCGATGCTAACACTGCGGGTGTATATGTGTGTTTACAGCTGCTGCTCCTGATCAAGTCGATGAAGTACGTCGACGAAGAGATCGTCGCGCTCTTCCATGTGTGTTCACTACAGTAGCTTTCGCTGAGCCTGACACTATTATCCTAGTTGTCGGAACTAGATCCACTCACAATCTCGCTGTCCTATTGTCTTTACCAGGACCCCACAGGCGAGATTGAAGGCTACTTCCATCGCGACATTGTCGAGCAGCTCGGTCCTGCACTGGGCGCTGGCACGGGCGTGCTACTGCGCCAGGTCTCTGTTTTCACGCCCACAGACGCCACGTCCGTCGGCCGACGGAAGAGCTACTTGAACATCATCCCACGCAACCTCCAGCGCGTCTTCCTACCGAAAAGCCAGGTCTCGTCCTACGGCGCAACTGTGGACACTTACAACAAGGAGCGTGCAGCTCTGGTCGAGGTGGAAGTCACAAATGACGAGACCAATAGAGCTCAAGAGGCTGAGGAGCAGCGACTTCTGCAGCACGACGCGCTCCGCCACGCGTCGACGGAGCTCTCGTACCTCTCGCAGCGTCAGGTAGTGCATCGGAATCCGCCAGTGCGACTCGATCCAAGCGAAGCAGCAACTGAGGGAGGAGGCAAGGGGAAGAGCAAGAAGTCCAAGAAGAAGGACGAGAGCAGCTCGGGACTCGGCAAGTGGCAGTGGAACCAGTTGGTGAAGCGAAAGTCGACGAATGCAGATTCAAGCGCACCATCACGAACAGTTTTCAGCAATGGTGGAGGTGGAGACAGCAACGTCAGCAGTAGCGCCAGTCAACTGCTGCCAACGTCTCGCTTCACAGCTCTTCTGTCTCGGCAGATCGCGACCAAGAGAAGGTACAGCCAATTTCGCACATGTGTGGCCATGTTGATCGGGGACTTGTAAGGTTCTGACTGACTCTGCGATCGACTTTGTTGTGCCAGGTTCAGCGACTCAGGACTGCCTGGTTCTGCCATCATGACGATAGACGAAGACGACGAAGATCAAGGAGATGAGGGCAACGAGCCAACTGAAGGGAATCGTATCATTGTTACATCGTCGAGAGTCCGCTTTGCAGCGTCGCCAGTGGTGGTGGAGATTTCGGCAGTACCTGCACCAGGTTCTGCAGACGTGAGCGAGAACGAAGAGGTGTTCCTGAACGAGGACTCGACGCCGCAACCTGCAGCTGTCACACGTCACCAAAGCCCAGTGGAGTCACCACTGGGAATCTCTTCATTTGGGAGGAGAGCCAACGACAAAGAGGAGGAGGTCGATGAAGAGGAGGACGATGACGACTGGTAGGTAACAACAGTGTGTGCGTGCGATACCCTTGAACTCCTTTTAACAGAGCTGTAGAGGCTCTTAATCAATTCTGCAAGAAAAGTGGTTTCTGACACGTTGTGACTTGAAGTTTGTAAGCAAAAATCGTATTTCTACTTTTCTTCCTTAAACGGGATGCAGATCCACTTCAATTTGAACCCAGCACACAATCATCATGGGCCGCAGGGAAACTCGACGCCTCATTCCGCAATTTGCCGCCCACCGCACAAGCCACAAGAGACGAAGAAGAGCGAGCGCATCGAAGGTGGCGACCAAGTGGCTCGCGACGGCCGCCGGCACCAGCGACTGGCAGCAGATCTGCGCGACGCTGGCAGTGCTCTACCTCTCGTCCCGCGTGGCCGCCCATCTGTTCGCGCGCGTGACGATCTCCGATGCCGAGAAGAACGCGCCGCGCGTGTCCCACGACCCAAGGGCACGCTCCCATTCCTGCGCAACACGCTGCAGGCGCTAGCACACAATGGCGACTTCCACGACTTTTGGGCTGAGCTGAGCGAAGAGTACGACGGTAAAACGGTGCAAGTCAAGATGCTCGGCCGTCCGGAGATCATCACGGTCGCGACGCCCGAGCTTTTTGAAGACGTGCTCAAGACGCACTTTGAGAGCTTCGAGAAAGGTCCGTACCTGAACAGCGTGACATCGGACTTGCTTGGCAATGGCATCTTTGCGGTCGACGGACCCAAGTGGGTGCGCCAGCGCAAGATGGTGAGCAACTTGTTCTCGCTCCGCATGCTGCGCGAGTCCATGGCCGAGAGTGTGCACAAGCACACGAAGGTGCTCAGTCGAGTTCTGCAGCGCCACTTGGATGCGAAGACACCGGTCGATATCGCGAACCTCATGAACCGCTTCACCATGGAGACGTTTGCTGAGATCGGCTTCGGCATCAATCTGGAGAGCATCGAGACCCTCGAGGAGCACCCGTTCGCCGTAGCGTTTGACCGAGCGCAACGCATTCTTGTCGAGCGTTTTCTGCGTCCGCCATGGTTCTGGAAGACACAGCGGTGGCTGAACATGGGCCTCGAAGCCGAGCTGAAACAGAACATCCGCGTGATTCACGATACGGTGCTCACCATTATCGACAAGTCGCTCGAGAACCGATGCATGCGTGACTTCAAAAGTGATGAGAGTAAGAAAGACATCGTCTCGCTCTTCTTGGACGATGCGAGTCACGATGGCGCCAGTGAAGACGACAAGTTCGACCCAGATCTGTTGCGAGACATCGTCGTGGGCTTCCTGATCGCTGGTCGTGACACGACATCCCAAGCGCTCTCTTGGTTTCTCTACATCCTGACGCAGCATCCAGACGTGGAGAAGAAGATTCGCGAAGAGCTTGTACGTGAGCTCCCAGGGCTCATGAGCGGAGAAATCGAGTGTCCCTCGATGGAGCAGTCGCACAAGCTGATGTATATGGAGGCTGCGCTCAACGAGTCGCTCCGATTGAGCCCGCCAGTCCCGGGTAATCTGAAGCAAGCCATGAAGGACGTCGTGCTGAGTGACGGGACATTCGTCAAGGCTGGCTGGAGTGTAAGTGTGGCGCCGTACACGCTCGCCCGAATGAAAGGCGTGTGGGGACCTGAGGCGCGAGAATATAAGCCCGAGCGATGGATCGACCCTGCGACTGGCAAAATCATCGCCGTGTCTGCGTACAAGTTTGCGACGTTCAATGCCGGCCCTCGCATGTGTCTGGGCATGAACCTCGCGATGATGGAGGTGAAGATCGTCGTGGCGAGTCTGCTCACCAAGTTTGGATTGGAGCTGGTCCCAGGGCAGTCGATCGGCTACGACTTCTCCGTGTCGCTCCCAGTGAAAGGCGCGCTCAATATGAGCATCCTGCCTGTGAACGTGAAGGCGGTGTAGTTAGATGTGGCAAAGATGCCAAGGGCAGTTGTGTGTTTGAGTGAGTGATTCGGCAAAGAAGAGTATGGACGATTTCCTGGACGAAGCGCATTACATTAAGCTCGAGAGTGTCTATGAGGTGAGTTGTGATGAAGTTGCGATGAATGGATGACCGCGAGACCACCGCGCCGTAAAACCCTCTGCTCGGTGACCAAGCGCCACTCGTCTGGTTCAGATAGACAGACTGGCGAGAACCTGAGTGTCGTCGAGTTGGCGTGCGGAGTCACAATTCAAGGCCAACGAGTTTGATGCTCCTGGGAAACCTGAAATTTGAGTCTCCAAAGCTCACATTTGCACCGATTGTAAAATTCAGGCTTTTCCGCAGCCTTTCGCTCAAAAGCAAACAAAACAGAACGAGAAGCGCATGATGAGCAGCCAGCAGAACGAGTTCGTGGAGCTCTGCGCGCTCGAGGGCCACCGTGACCGCGCGTGGCACGTCTCCTGGCGCTTCGACGGCAAGTTGCTGGCTTCTTGCAGTGGCGACAAGACGATCCGCCTCTGGGCGCCGCCCAAGGACGCCAGCGCCAAGTGGGAGTGCGTCGCGATTCTCGAAGACGCCCAGGGACGCACGATCCGCGCCTGCGAGTGGTGCGTGTTACCATATAGGTCTTGTGCATACGAGGGTGTGGTCAATATGTGCTTAACGTGTATGTGGTTGCGGTGCACTAGGTCGCCTGATGGCCGCTACATCGCGTCCGTGAGCTTTGACGCGACGACGGTGATCTGGGAGAAGCAGGGCAACTCGTACGAAGTGGTGTCGTCGCTCGAGGGCCACGAGAGCGAGGTGAAGAGCGTCGCGTGGAGTCCATCGGGGGCGTACATCGCTACGTGCAGCCGCGACAAGAGCGTCTGGATCTGGGAGGCCGACCCGGACACGGACTTCGAGTGCATCTCCGTGCTGCACGGCCACACGCAGGACGTCAAGTTCGTCAAGTGGCACCCGACCGAGGACCTGCTCGTGTCTGTGAGCTACGACGACACCGTGCGCATCTGGGCCGAGAACGAAGGTGTGATCTTGTGCTGTTTCTTGTATGAGAAGGCCGTTTATGTCGCTTGTGAGACTGACTATGGGTCGTTGCTGGTATTGCTGTGTGTGTCTGATGACAGACGACTGGTACTGCAAGGAGACGCTGAACGGTGAGCCTTGCATGTATCACCACTGACTGACATATTAGAATGTTGTAGTGTCTAACGTATGGTCTGTGTCGAGTTTCTTTTAGGCCACAACTCGACGGTCTGGGGCGTGGCGACGGACCCGAGCGGCAGCCGCCTCGCGTCCGTCTCGGACGACAAGAGCGTCATCATCTGGCAGCGCGACGTCAACAGCAAGGGCGTGGGCGCCGACGGCAGGTAACGTCTCGCTTGTGGTCTAAGATTTTCGTATGCGGGGTCTCACTAAGCCGATCGATTCTCTCTATTCACAGCCCAAAGGAATGGAAGCAGGCCGCCACGCTTGCCGGCTTCCACGAGCGCACGATCTTCAGCGTCGACTGGTCTGCGCAGGGAAGCTTCATCGTCACGGGCGCTGCAGATGACGCGATCCGCATCTTCCGTGAGAGCACCAATGCGTCGACGTTTGAGCTCGCGTTCCAGCAAAACGCGGCGCACTCGAGCGACATCAACTGCGTGCGCTGGAGTCCGGAGGTGCAGCAGACGGCAGACGGGAGGAAGTCGTTCCTGCTTGCGTCCGCAGCAGATGATGCGCTCGTGCGCATCTGGCGGTTCACGCCCGCGCAGTAAGTACAAAGTGTGAGAGACGCGTGAGCAGTTGGACAGCAGGAAGATCAGCATGGATGAACTGGAGCACTTCATGACAGACCGAGGAAACAATTGCGAGCTTTATAGACACCGCTTCGTTTTCTAGGTTCGCACGTTTGCGCGACCACGTTATTTTGTACCAGATTTATAATAGCTCAATCACATAAAGTATGCTCGATGTGCTCACTGCGCACTTAACGAGTGTTCTTTTGGCCGATTTGTGTGCATTCATTATTCTTATTCTTGAAGAAGACGTCAAAATGACGTCGCGGTCCGTGCCCGAGGAGCTCCGCGCCGAGCGGCGCTGGTCGAGCTTCCAGGAGCCACAGGCGGCGCCACAGTGGACGAGAGCGACGGACGAGCGGTTGATGGCGCTCGTCACGCGGTCCACGGTCAGTGGTGAGCGCTTCCCCGTGGGGGTCAACTGTACGTCTTTCTCGTACTGTGCACGCATCTGATGCTGCCGTCACCTTATTGATGGAGAATGCTTACGGTTTGCTGCTGTACAACAGGGCTTGAGGTGTCTCGCGCGGTCAGCCACTCGCCAGTCGAGTGTGCCAAGCGATATGCGCTTCTGCATCACTCGAGCGGCCAGCAGCACGGTGCTGATGTCCGCACAGGTACGAAAGAGAGACCCATGATAAAGAGACCTTGGTGCTGAACGTTCTGTTTCCTTATGGCTAGCAGCACAACTGCAAGACCACGCGGTGCATCCAGTGGACCAGCACGACGAGTCCGCGTCGGAGGACGTCCGCTCTGTGCCATTTTCGGGCCTCAGCAGTAGCGAAGACCTCGGCGATTCCCCCAGACGGCAGTCGTTCAGCGGCTTCTCGACACCGCTGACGTCACCGAAGCTCAGTTCGCTGGACACTTCAGACGAGTTTGGCGTGGGGATCGGCTCACCTGGCTCGCCGCCGCCCTTCGCCGTGCAGAACGCAAAGCAGAATCAGAGCAACAATGGCGGTGGTGCAGCACCGGGCATGTCGAGTCCGTTCCGGTGGGAAACCCTCTTAAACGAGAGTGCGTACTCGTCGCCGGTGCTTAAATCTCCACCGCATTCGCGCTCCCGATCCAAGGGGCCATCATATGGAGCTCGTGGTACCAGTGGCGAGCACTTTGGTGCGGCGATGGACGATGAAGCGAAACTCGATGCGTCGCTCGCTGGTGGTTTGCCCAGTGGTGTGATGTCGCCGCGAATCATCCACGGGACCCAGGTACGAACGAGTATTGTACTGTAATGTCCTAAATGGCTGGTATGGCTGTGATTAACCATTACTATTGCATGGCTATTAGGACCACACGCGGCCGATCCTGGACCCGAACTACGCGGCCAACATCATCAACCACGCGTTCAAAGGCATGCACATCGACGCGCCGTCGGCTGCCTCGTCGCCGCGCATGATCCGAACCATCTCCAACTCTGGTTCGTACTTGTGTTTGCTGGTATAGTTCCTATGCTTCTTGTTGACCGTCTAGCAATGCTGTGTCTATGTGAATAGAGTACCCATTTGCGAAAGACGATGAAGCGAAACGAGGCGCGCAGCAGCAACACCATGACGCCTCGGCGCCTGCGTTCCTCGCGTCTCCACGGGCCGAGAACGTGCCAAACCTCGTGAACGAGCATCTGCTGCAGGAGCACATGATGAAAATGTCGGCGATGTCCACCATGTCGTCCTTCCACGGCGACAACCCGTTCTCAGGTTCAGTGGTTTATGCTTCTTTACCCTAGCAAATGACGGGCTTCTGTTGACTCCACCACTGACCTCTCCACTGCAGGCTCGCTCACGCAGTCGGCGCTCGAAGACGCGTTCCTGGACATGGCCGGCTCCCGTCTGGACGCCTCCAGGTACCGATCTTCTCTCTTTTGTCCATCACTCGATCGTGCAACAGACTGACGCTAGCGGCCTTCCACTTGCTCGGTCGTGTTGCTTTCCTAGTGTGCTGCTCAACAGCCGCTTCTCGATGGGCCAGTCGCGAATGCGCCTGGAACAGATCCAAGCGCTCGAGCGAGAGCGCGAGAACCCTCTGTTCCGCCCGACTCCCGGACACATGAAGCCCCCGTCGTCGTAGACAAGTTCTCGCCTTCCAATACCTCAACCTCATACGACTCAACCACCAACTACCCGACGCGCCTATTTAACTCAAACCCAGCACCAAACAACCATTGTCTACACCTGAAGACAAGTGAACGGACGCATTCTCACTGTTCACACTGTTTATCAGCAGTGGCAAACGATCTGAAGCCTTGCCAGCTTCACCCAAGAGAATGGTTCATACACTACCGGGGGGGAAAAGTGGACAGTCTGGTTCGAGTCCCAGCCACTCGGCTCCAGAGTGTATCTGTGAGTGGGCCGTGATATCTATACTTTCATGTCGAGGTTCTTGGACTGCTCCTGGAGCTTGCGGCGCTTGGCGTCCTCGCCCTCTTTGAACTTGGCGTAGCCGTACAGGATGCCGCCGACCATGCCGAAGGTCACGTAGATGGCCGTGTCCGACTTGAGCGTCTCGCCGAGCAGCAGCACGCCGATGAAGGTCGTCGGAATCTTGTTGAGCCCGCCGACCGTCGCGTACGTGGTCGCAGACGTGGACGAGACGCACCAGAAGGACGCCAAGTTGAGCCCAACGCCCACGACGCCACTCATGAAGAGCAGGATCGTGAAGTGCAGGTCGCCGAGCAGCGGGTTGCTCCAGACCGTGAACGCCTCGCCGTTGAGGATCATCGGCGGCGCGAGCAGCGGCAGCGAGATGAGGTTGTTGTAGAACGCCATGCCGAACTTGGAGATCTTGAGCGATGACTTGGACGTCGCGTAGCGCATGTAGAGCACGTAGCCGGCCGTGGCGGCGCAGTTCATGAACATCCAGAAGTAGCCCGCAAGCGTGGACGCCGTGGCCTTGCCGCCGCCCACGTCGCTGTACGACGACATGACCGCGCCCATGAGCATGATGCCGAGACTCGCGATCACGAGGATGCCGACCTTCTCGTTGAAGAGCTTCCACTCGCCCGTGACGATGATGATGTTGGTCACGTTCTTGAACACGGTCACGATGTGGATCGGGAGGCCCGCGGTCGCCTGCGTGCCCGTGTAGAGCATCGCGACGAAGAAGAAGGTGACGGGCGCCCACTTCTTGGCCGTCTCGCTGTTGTAGTTGTCGTAGCTCACGATCTTGCGGTTCTTGGCGACCTCGAGCACGAGCACGGCGATCGCGGCCTGCGCGAGCACGATGAACATCTTCTGCTCAAAGCCGTAGTACTTCTTGCCCACGAGGTAGCGGTTCGTGAGCACCATGATGTTCGACATGAGCGAGTACACGAGGCACGAGAGGATGGACATGAGCAGCGACGAGCGCACTTCCTGCTTGGCCTTGTCGCTCATGGCTGCTGCTAAGTGGGCGTCGACGGGCTGTAGCGAAGCTGCTCGTGGAGGAGATTGCTCTGTCTGGATGGAGCCGAATGCTGGAGTGACTTCGTGATTGACTTGGGGGAAGGCGGCTTGTCACGAAGGCACGGCCTGAAGTGGCGGTAAGAATCCCCCTTCTGACGGTACAGTGTACCGGAGTACACTCGAGGAAGGTGCTACTTCAGGCTGACTTTGACTTT
>JAASFQ010000207.1:0-35250 GCA_023333845.1 Globisporangium polare | reverse complement strand
TTGTCATGACTCAGGTCCAGCAGATCGAGAAGCGTGTTTTGTGGAGTACCTGGCGGAGAGCTACACGCATGCGTCGAGTCGCGTATTCGCTTCGGAGTTCGTACAATGAGCACTTGCTGAGGCTCTTTCTATCCCTCTGGGGGAGATTTACACACAGGAAGCTGCAGAATGTCGAGATCGTCACCATTCTCTACCACAAGCGCGTCAGCAGGACCCTGACAGCGTGCTGGTGTGCTTTCCAGAGCAATCTGCAGGCCAAGCGGACGCTGAGGAGCTCTGCAGCCAAGCTCATCTCGCTGAAGACGATGACAAAGGCGGCCGATCTTTTCCAGCGATGGAGGGACTTTGCTGAGACGAGGGTCGAGTTCGGCCGCAAAAGTTCCAAGGTCTCGCAAGGTTTACTACGCAGAGGTTTGATGAGTCGAGCCTGGACGACGTGGAGATCGCGGTTCCAGGGGCGCGCCAGGACGCAGCTGGCCGACTGCCTCGTCCAAAGTCTGTATCGCCGGCGGTTCTTCCACGCGTGGCAGAGGCTCTGGCGCCTCAAGCAGCAGAAGCGAGCAAAACTCGCTCACATCGTGAAGAGATTGGCGCAGCAGCGCCTGGCTCGATCCATTACGCACTGGAAAATGGTGCTGAGAGTCAAGAAGACACTGCTGGCTCGTCAGCACCGCTGTGCAATCAGGCAAACGGCTGCGTGTCTCGACAGGTGTTGGGCGACGTGGCGACGTGCATTTCTCCACAGTCGCAAGCAGCAGAGTCAAGTGATCGCTGTGGTCTCGCGATGGCAGAACCAGCGCGTGCAGAACTGCTTTCTCAAGTGGAAGACCCGCTGGCGCTTGAGAAGAGACCACCGCCGTCTCGTAGCGAAGATGCTGGTCGCCAGCAAAGAAAAGTCCTGTGAGACCTACTTCCAGGCGTGGAAACAACTCTGTGCCGTGAACACCAAGCAGAGGGCTGCGAATCAGGACGCTGCAGCCGAGCTCTCGTACAAGAAGCTGCATCGAGCGCTACTTCATTGGCACCAGAGGTCCCATTCGAGCAAGAAACGCGCTCAAACTCTGCAAATGTGTCTGGTTCTCTGGCGCCAAACGCGACTCGAAGCGCACTTTCGCCAGTGGCAGGCGTTCCACAGGATGACCAGGCGACTGGCGACACTGTCGAAAGCCGCAGAAGAACATCGCCACCGTCACTTACAGGCTGCACTGTTATGTAAATGGGGGAAATGGAATGCAATGCGAGCTAATGAGCGCACCAAGTTCCAGCAGCGCTGTCTTCAGATGCAGCGAGCCAGGCTCTGTAAAGCCGTATCAAAGCTTCGTGCTAGAGCGCTCAAGACCAAGCAGCTCAAGAGAATCCAGTCAGCAGTAGCGCTACTGAGTCAACAAGGTGTGCTGGTTGCGTCGTTTTCATCGTGGAAGGGTCACGTCAGGTCTCAACACAAGAGATCTTGTCAACGCAGAGCCAACGTGGGCAAACTCGTGACTTTCCGACTACAGCGAGCTGTCAAGAAGTGGGAACAGCGGCTGCGGTTGCGCAAACTCTTCCAGAGAGCCCTCCGCAAGGCTGTCACGTTCTCCACCAGTATCCTCTTGCAGCAGACGCTCGCAGCCTGGAGATCGTTCATCGAGAGACGTCGCTTCTACCAGCAGCTGGAGCAGAAGGCGCTCGTCTTCCAGGTCTTTTCCGTGCTCCCACGGTGTTTCCAGCACTGGCAGCGTGCCATAAACTCCAAGAAGCGCAAGAGAAAGCTGCTGATGCGCGCGAGTGGGATGCTGTGTCACCAGCGCGAGTCGCGAGCGTTTGCAGCCTGGAAACACTATGCCACCGACGCGAAGCACTCGAGAATGGCGCTCCGCAAGTGGAAAAACCACATGCTCTCGCACTTTTTCACGAGAATGAGTCACTTTCGAGCGATTCGCGAGGCTGAGAGGCGGAATCTCGACCGTGCAAGCACTTTCCGGGGGCGAAGAGCGACTGCTAGGGTTCTGAGAGCCTGGAGGAAGACTGCGCGGCGCTCCAGGCTGCTCCAACACTTCTCAGAGCTCTGGAGAGCGCACGATTCGCGCCAGAGCTTGGACTTGTGGATGCGTCATGTGCGCGTGAAGCAGTCGTCTAGACAGCTTCTCTCGCGAATTCGCAATGCGCTGGTGCTGCGCGTGTTCAATTCCTGGAGAGCGCGCATTGAGCATGAGACACAGCAGATCCAGCGCATTCGCCTGCGGTTCGCTCTGCTGTGGGAAACGGATCTGGTCGCGAAAGTCTGGATCTCGTGGATTGCGTTTACAAGGCAGAGGCTCGATCTGAAGGTCAAGTGGCGGCAACACAAACGCAAGAGCACGAAGAATGCGCTCCACGCTTGGCGAGGCTTCGCTGCGGATCAACGAGCTCTCAAGGCGAGAGCGAGGCAGCTCGCTAATTGCTCGTCCACTCGGATTCTCCGCTCTTTTTGGTTCCATTGGCGCTGGAGACAGCAGCTTCGGTACTCTGTCGAGCGTCTTGGACATGCAGCGCTGCTCAAGAGGCAAAGCGCGCGCATGAAGGAGATTGTACAGTGCTGGAAGACCTTCACCAAGCGCTCACTTGAGATCAAGAAACGAGTGGCTAGCAAGCAGCGCGGGCTGATGGCGACGGTCTTTCACGACGGCTGGCGTCACTTTGTCACCCTCAAGCGAGACGAGAAGCGTCAGAAGCACCAGCTCGAGCAACTCCACTGCGCTTTCCTGACCGAATGGCTCGCAGGGGAGGTCGAAAGCCGCATGACGAAGATCTCGATCTGCGAAGACGTCAAGCGTGCAAGCTGCCTCAAGAAGCTGCTCGCACAGACCTGGCAGGCGTGGCTAGGCTTCCATGATCGCAAGCGGCAGCAGCGAGTTGAGGTTCACCGTTTTCAGAGACTCATGGCCGCAGCCCAGGCTTCTTCGAGTGTTCTCCATGATGAGGTGGCTTACAGTCATTCTCTCAAGGGTGTGATCGTGCGCTGGACCAAGCTCCCACTGGCTCGAACCGTTGACTTATGGGCTTCCGTGGCACACGACCAGCGGCGCGAGCGCGAACAAACGCTTCTGGCGCTTGAGAAGTGGCAAGCCACACGAACCTCAGCGTGCTTCAGGCTCTGGCGCACTACCACACAGCAGAACAAGATGGAGAACCTGGTCTCGAAGCTGTACAGAGCTCAAAAGACCCGCCGATGCTGGCGAAAATGGCGAAACTTCATGAAGAACGTGCTTCGAGCGAAGGTTTCAAGGCTCAAGGCGAGCAACTGGAGCGCTCAGCGCATCTACAGACTCTACTTTCGCACCTGGAGCCACCTGACGACCCAAACGAAGCTCCAGCGAGGTCTCGTGTTCCAGTTGTACACGCTCAGCTGCGTCAAGCTCGTGCGCACACTCTTTGACGTTTGGAAGCAGTTCGCGGTCGCCAAGCGCACGAAGAGGCTTCAGATCACAGTGGCGCAGGCCACCTATGAGGCGCGACTCGCTCAGTCATCCTGGCGGACGTGGCGCGCATTCGCGAGCCTCATGCAGCTCCACCGGCAGCAGCTCCAGGCGAACACTGAAAGACTGCAGGTGCTGCTGCTCTGCTCGTCCTTTCGCGGCTGGCAGGTTTGGGCGAAGCAGAGGCGCAAGATGACGACCATCGCTCGCACATTATCCGGCAAATGCGATACCAAGACCGCAGCACAGGTGCTGCACGCCTGGCATTCGCACACAGTCAGGAAACTCACGCTGCAGCACACTGCGACGCACTTCAGCACATTCAGAGCGCTTCAACGAGGGGTACGAGGGCTTCGAGCCTTTGTGAGCCGCAGGAGAACCAAGAGCTCGGCGATCGAGAAGGCCAAGCTGTTCTTCACCATGATGCGTGACCAGCAGCTTGCGAGCACGTTCGTGCTCTGGCAGCAGTTCGCGACCAAGTCCCGCAAGAAGCGGCTCGCCAAGCGTCACTTTGAGCAGCGAAAGCTGCTACCAAAGCTCTGGAGTGCGTGGAAGCACGCTGTTCAAAGCAGGAAAAGCACTGCGGGTCGCTTGGCCAAGGCTGCTTCCACCTGGAAGAACACGTTTCTAAGGAGAGCCTGGAACGCATTGTTGGTGTATCACAGGCTGAGTTTGCGAGGACGTGAGCGTTTGGCTCAGGCGGACACCCACCGCACGACTCGGTCGCTTCAGAGCGCCATCCGAGACTGGCGAACCACGACGAGCCATTCCAAGCACGTGCAGGTCGTCGGGCGTCAGCTGCTCACTCGATGGAGACTCCGTACAGTGTACCGCTGCTTTGCGAGCTGGCAAACCGAGACTCGCCATGGGAAAGAGCTCCAGAGGTGTCAATCAATCGTGATGGAGACCTCGAAGGCGCTGCTCAGGGTCCAGACGTGGAGCTTCTGGCGCAAACTGTTTGTGACTCAACGTGCGGGCAAGCGCAAGAGTCTCCAGCGGTGCTGGACGCAATGGCGGGACTTCTGTGGCGAGAAGCGCATGCTCGTGAAGTTCCAGCAGGCGATCGAGGCCACGTACCTCCAGAGCACGCAGCGACGGATCTTAAAACAGTGGACGCGCTTCGTGGTCGAGAGCAAGATGCGCAAGGCCATGGCGCTGCTCTCGATCGGCTTTGCGAGCACGCAGGTGGTCAAGCGCACCTTTGAGCACTGGCGGAAGGCTGTGACCAGGAATCGCCTGAACAAGCACAAGATCAGCTGTGTCCTGCTGCGCATGCGGTTCCACGCTCAGTTTGCGGTTCTCCACAGGTTGCGAGAGTTTACCAGTGCTCAGAAGCGCAAGCGCAAGCTCACCGAGCAAGCTAGTAGCTTCCACAATCAGAGACTGCAGCTCGTGAGCTTGTGTGCGTGGAAGAAGTACGTTGAGACGACCAAGAGTCATCGCGAGAAGCTTAAGCGGTACGTGAACCTGCTGCAGCACTCGGTGCAGCGCAAGACGTTCTTCGCGTGGCTCGACTTCACTGCGAACCGCCAGCAGCTCAAGATGAAGACACTCCGAGCATTGGCTCTGCGGTCCCAGCTCTCTTCGCGACTGGTGTGGAATGCGCTCGTAAGCCACGCACACAAGAGCAAACAAGCAAGAGCTGCGATGCAATTCCGTGATTCACACATTGCAAGGCGCTCGCTCAGCCAGTGGCGCAAGTTTGTCGTCCTGTGCAAGATCGAGAGCATGCTGGGCGCGAGCCACAAGCGCCAGATGGAGTCAGCCTTTGTCGCGTGGCGCAAGCACGTGGTGCTGAATCGCAACGTGCGCGACTTCCAGCACAAAGTCCAAGTGAAGCAGCACATTGACCAAGTACGCACATGTTTCAGCGCCTGGCGCCACTGGAGTACCATTCAGAGGCGCTTCCGGCAGATCCTGTGCAGCGCTGCGAATGGGAACCATTTGAGGTTCCGTTTCCTGCTATGGAAGCAGTTTGCGAGCCACCGCCGGCGTCTGAAGCGCATGCTCATCGTGCCATTAGCTCAGGCTGTCCAGGCGACTGTGGATGTGTCCCAGTTGCCATCAGCATCACCAATAACACTGCTGGAGAATGATGGAATTGGTTCGTTGGTGGACGAATCGCTCAATGAAGACGGCGCATCTGGCTCAGTTAGTCTCCACACTGAAGAGGACGAGGCGCTAGGCTCGGTCGCGATCGCACTGGCGCGAAAGGCGCGCTTCTTCCAGCGCTTTGAGCTCGAGTGGGACCTCGAGACCTCCTGGCAGCGGTGGCGCCACATCTTCCACGCGCACCTCTTCTACCGGATGCGCAAGCTGCACGCACACTTTGTGGTCTGGCAAAGCTGGAGCGAGAGGCGCAGGCGTATCCGCTGGGTCGTCCAGAAGTTTGCAGCCAGACGCACTGCGTTCTCGACCTGCAGCGTGTTTCACGGCTGGAAGAGCGCCGTGCAGAGCGTGAAGAAGCTGCAGCAGCAGCGCATCCGCGACCGCGAGCTCTGGACGATCGTGAACACGGAAATGGTGCGCAAGGAGCGCAAGTTTCTCAAGAACCACTGGAAGGCCTGGCGGTTCTACGTTGAGGAGAAGCGCCACCTGCAGACGAGTGTCGAGATGTACCACCGAGCCCGGCTCGTGACAAAGTACTGGCTCGTGTGGACGCACGACTTTATGCGTGCGGTCCAGCAAGCTCGACAGCGAGTCCAGGCTCAGCAGCTCCACATGATCACGTTCTACAAGCGGCGCGCTGTGGGAAAGCTCTGTTGTCGTCAGCAGTGGAGCAAGCGTGCTCGTCTCGTGCTCGAGTATTTCCAGAATCGCACGTACGACACGAAGCTTCCGCAGATCCTGAGCCACTGGCGAGCGCTCGTGAGGAAAGCCAAGCGCGTGAGGAAGCTCGGCGCGTCGATGCGGTGGCGCTGGCTCATGCGAGCTTTTCGCACATGGAGTGATTGGCAATGCGCTCAGCGGGAGCTCAAGAGCCAGGTGCTAGCGCTCATGATCAGAAACAAACAGGCGAAACTGGATTCCGTATGGCTGCGATGGCGGCAGTTCGTGTCCATACGTCTCGCAAAGGCGGACACTTTGACCAAGAGCACGAGACACTACCTTGTCACTCGACTTCGCAGGCGTTGGTACCAGCGCATTCAGGAGCAAAGAGCACTGCAATCGCGCACAACACGGGCTTCCGAGGCGCTTGTGGGCTTGAAAATGAGGAAATCGGTGCGCCTCTGGCGGGATCACAGCTCCCACGTGCGCCTGCGACGCCTCTATCGCAGCTTCTGCCTCCAAAAGCACCTGAAACTCTGGCGCTGGAATGTGAAATGCGCCATCGCGACTCGCTTTGAGCACTTTCTGTTGCGAGCGCGGGTCAAGAAGATGCTCGGCAGCTGGCGACAGGTGACAACCAAGTACCAGTACTGGCGGCAGCTCTGCTTCGACATGACCAGCGAACTTGAGGCTAAACGCATCCGCGTTGTCTGGACCTGCTGGCTGCGACTGGTGGACAAGAAGCGCTGCAAACTGGAGGCGAGGCGCCACTTTGAGCTCCGACTGCGGATCAAGGCGCTCAACGCCTGGTTCCAGTTCACTCGGAGCGCGAAATCCATTCGTGAAGAGCACTTCGAGCTCGCAGAAGTCCATTTCGATGCTGCATTGAGGCGGAAAGCGTGGAAATCGTGGCTTCACGCGCTCCAGCAGCAGGAAAAGAAGCGCTTCTCGCTGCTCGCGTGCATGGTGAAACTCACGTCGCTGAGCAACAGGCGCATGCTGGAAGTCATCTGGAGACTCTGGCGACAATGGGCTGAGCGAGAACGGAAGACGCGAGCTCTCCAGCACGATTTCGAGTGCAATCTGCAGAGGAGAGCGCTGTCTGGATGGCGCCAGCGGGTGGCGGACAAACAGCGCAGTCGACAGCGACGAGTGCAGGCCGAGAGGTACCACTCGAGTCGCCTCGTGAACGTCGCGTGCTTCTACTGGCAGAACTACGCGCTTGCGTGGAGAGACGTCGCCGATGCGAACAGCCGAGCTTTGGTGCAGAGCAGTGCACCTGGTCGCTGTGCAGAAGCCTCTGCTGCTGTTGTCTTGACAGTGGCTGTCGGTGACGCTGCGAGTGATTGTGGAGAAGACGACCAAGAAGATGGTGATGTGAGACGACCGCGGCCGCTGAGTCCCGTCATGAAGCGCATGCGCCAAAGGAATGCGGCGCTGGCATTCGAGTCCTTCACGGTGAGAACTGATCATACCTGATCCATTAGTTGACATACCTCGCTGCTGTTGTTCGAGTCACTCACCTGACTGCTCTGCTTGTTGTTGCTGCCTAGCCTTCTTTCTCGGAAGCTGCGGAGCTGTCGATGGACGTGAAGAAGCGGCTGATGGTGCTCGGCAAGTGGAACCCGCGTCAGAGATCCCTGCAACTTCCTCCTCCTGAGTAACAGGACGGCAACTCGTTAGCAGTCAGTCGCGAATAGAAAGAAGCCACTGCTCAAGCACATCCTCATCCAAATCGCGAGAACGTACTCGTGACGTATGTATGGTACATAGAGATTACAGAAGTCTTCGAGATGTTGCATCCACTCGACTCATTCTTGTCACCTGCTTGCTACACGCGCACGTCCGGCGAGGCGAGTCTGCTGCCGCCGTACTCGAGGTCGTCCTCCTCGTCCTGCTGGTACAGCTGCGCGTACTTCTGCATGGCCTCTTTCTTCGCGAGACAGGAGCTGAACGGACGCGCAAGGCACTCGGTGAGGCGACCGACACCGCTGTACACGTACGAGGAGATGGCGCTCAGGTGCTCGCTCTCGACCTGCCAGCTGTTGATCTCGTCCTTCAGCGCCTGCGCTGGGTCGTTCGACTGCGACTGTGTCTCGCCCGCGGCAGCAGCGACCGGACCCATGGACGCTAATGCTTCTTTCTTCTTGCTCAACGTTGGCAAGTCGATCGTCGACGGCTGCATGAGCTGGGAGCCGAAGAGCTTGGACGCGCGGCCGCTGAAGACCACACGTGCCGAGCTCTTCTTCTCTTCGCTGCTGTGGGCCACACTCGGATTCGCAATCTTCACCAGCTGGCGGTGGATCGGCCAGAGCACAACATCAACGGGGCTCGATGGGTCGCACACCGGCAGATACACGACGTTCTGGTGCTGCTCCTCGTCGGACAGCACGACGTTCTCCTGCTTCACGCGCATGGCGCTGTCGACGTCCGCGGCGAGCACCTGCAGCCACATGCGGCGCTCCTCGCGGACGTACTGCGAGCCGAGAACGGTCACGATCGCCCCGCACTTCACGGAAAACAGCTCTTTCGCAGTAGCCGACGGCTCGGCACGCGCGGTGACCATGTTGGCTCCACTGTCCCTCGCTTCGGGACTTGAACTGGCCGCCACGACTTGGAAGTACTGCACTGGCGCCATCTTCCCCGGAGCCGCGATCTCCTGCAGCATGCACCGGTTCGTCTTGGCGTTCGACTGGATCGCGTACCCAAAATTCTTCGCGTCCTGCGGGTTCTCGTCGCTCGATGAAAGCGGCACGCGGATCCACATGCGGCCCTGCGCGTTCAGCACTCGCATGGACGACGAGAACACGGCGCCGGGGTCCACTTGACCGACGATCTCGGCCGACAGCTCGGGGCTCTTGCGCAGCGGCAGCGGGCGGCGGGCGTACACGCTGCGGTAGAAGCGCTCTTCGTGGTCGCTGTTCGGCTCGTCCCTGATGCAGTCCGAGCCCCAGGGAATGGTCACGCGCTCACCAGTGTTCACATTGCGCTCGATGATCCACGCCTCGGTTAGCACAGGCCTACTCGTCTCGCTGTCATTGGGTTTTGCGGTGTCTTCGTCATTGTTGTTGTGGTCAGCAATCTCGCTGTCAACACGTTCAGCCTCGTGGTTGTCCCCGCCACCATTTTCAATGGCTGCTGGCTCAGCTGACTGACTGGCAAAGTTCCGGATCTTGATCCACACCTGGTCCTTCACGAGCTTCCTCTCCACGGCCTCGACAATCCGGTACGCCTCCACGTTGTTATCGCTCAGTCGCGGCGCCTGCAGACTCGGGATCGCGCGCACGGGCAGCTCGCCCATCAGCTTGCCCGCCTTCGTCGCCACGTTCTGCATGAGCACGGGGTGGCGCCAGCGGTCTTGCTGCCGCGGATCTTCCACGACGATGAGCGTCTCGTGGAACGACGCGGTCACCCAGCCAGTCATTCCGAACGTCGACGTGACCTTGAGCGCCATCTGCGTGAAGTCCTGGTTGAACTGGCACTCGGTCGCGTGGAAGACGCTCACTGCCGGCAGGAAACGCTGCTGCTGCGTGTGAAGCTGCTGCTTTTTGTTAGTAGCTTTAGGATTCGACTCACCGTCATCTGACGAGAAGCTCTTGCGCGACTCGCGGAGGTTGAAGACCGGGATGCGCGAGACCAGCAGCCGCTCGCGCGCGCACAGGAACGACGGGAAGTCTGAGTTGAAACACACACCGACACATGAGCACTTTCCTTGTACACAAGATACACAAACATTCGCACAGCTTAACGCACTCGGCAGCCGGCGCATGTACTTGAACTGCACCGGACGCGCGCTCGCGACGTTCATCTGCTGGTGCGGCGGCAGCTCGCCGTCGTCGCTGTTCGTAGCGTTCGCGCCAGAGAAGTCGAACTCCACGCGGATGTAGCCGTTGAGCTTGGCGTTCGAGAAGACGCCGCGGCGGATCTTCATCCAGCACTGGTCTTCGTAGAAAGTGATGCTCGAGCACGCAAAGTACGCCCCCACCTGCACTTCCCCGCACCTGCGACGCACCGTACAAACGCACACACACACACCAGTTGTCAGTATACTGGTGTGAAGAGGGCCCACGTCGTAGCGCACAGCCATCTCCGGCATGGCGTGACGCAACACCGCTGCCACACAGATGCGCATTCTCTCGCTTGCTTGGAGAAGGCCGCGCAGGCGCTCGTTCGGGATGGAAACACGCACCTGTCGATCGGGTTCTCGCGCGGCGACGCGTACAGAAAGAGCTTCTCGCGCGCCAGCAGCGCCTTCGACGCAGAAGCGGACGAGCGCCCGACGAACTGGAAGAACTCCTCCATTGCGACCGCGGAGCTTTTGTTTGTTTGGGTTGCTTCTCTTGCTCGTTTGTGTGTGTGTGGGCTTGCTTTTTCTCCAAAATGTTCGTATTTCCGCCAATGAGAGGGATCGGCGAAAATACCCGAATGAACAGCAGACTCATCTGGTGTGTGAAACCAGTCGGATATATTGTCGAGAATGGCGGAATCACTGCACACCTTTGTCCGTTCTATTCCAATAGCCTCTTCAAACCGATGCATGCGACTGAGGAAGCCTGTACAAATGGATGTCGCCATTCGAATGGAGGAGCTCAAAACGGCGCGTTTGACGGACTGACAGATCGCCATTCGAGCACCAGCAGCAGCGCAAGTCTCGCCCACCGCAACGCATCACTTCCACTGACAGATAGCAGGATGGCTGTGAAGAAAGTGAACGTCGCCGCCAGCGACCTGTACCCGCTCGTGCATGCGCTGCTGGCGAGCTCCGGCATGAAGGCGGCTGCCGCCGCGCTGCAGAAGGAGGCCAAGCTGGTACGTGCCTGTCCACTTTTCATGTGTGTGTTGTACGATCGATTGAGGTGCTCGCGTGGCCTGTGGTGGTTGGCACTCAACGGCATGAAGACTGACCAACTGTGTGTTGCGTATGCTGTTGTCGTGTTTGTGCTGTGCAGAACGTGAAGAACTTCAAGCCGGAGGACGACTTGGTGGCGATCTACAAGCTGTACCTGGCAGGCAAGCCCGCCAAGAAGGAGGAGATCCCTGCCTCGGCTGTCGTGGACGCGTCCAAGACCAAGAAGAGCTCTTCGTCGTCTTCTTCTTCTTCGTCGTCGTCGTCGTCTGAAGAGGAAGAGAAGAAGAAGGCTGCGCCAGCGAAGAAGGCGGCTCCTGTGGCTGCCACGCCAGCCAAGAAGGACGCGTCGTCGTCCTCGAGCAGCTCGGACTCGAGCTCGTCGGATGACGAGAAGAAGGCCGCCAAGAAGCCTGCCGCTGCTACCCCTGCGAACGGGAAGCCTGCTGCTGCGAAGAAGAAGAAGGCCGAGTCGTCGTCATCGTCGTCGGACTCTTCGTCGTCGGACGAGGAGGAAGCGAAGAAGCCTGCCGCGAAGAAGGTCGAGGCCGTCACCGCTGCCAAGCCATCGCCAAAGAAGGTTGAGGCAGCCAAGAAGGCTGCGGCCTCCTCGTCTTCGTCGTCGAGCTCCGGCTCCGACTCGGACGACGAGAGCGAAGAGGAAGAGAAGAAGAAGTCGGCGCCAGCTGTGAAGAAGGCTGCTCCAGTCGCGAACGGCAAGCCTGCTGCTGTTGCTGCGAGCAAGAAGAAGGAAGAGTCGTCGTCCGACTCTTCGTCTGATGAGGAGGGTGACAAGAAGAAGAAGAAGCCAGCTGCTGCTGCTGTTGCCACCCCAGCCGCGACGCCATCGAAGAAGCGAAAGGCCGAATCCGCTCCTGCTGCCGCCACGAAGAAGGCCGCGAAGAAGGCCAAGAGCGACTCGAGCAGCTCGGACTCGTCTTCATCGTCGTCCGACTCGTCTTCTTCTTCTTCGGACTCGTCGTCGTCTTCGGACTCGGATTCCTCGGACGACGAGGACGCGCTCGCCAAGGAGGAGGAGCGCCGCAACGCCGCCTCCAAGGCTGCGCTCGAGTGGCAGCCAAAGAAGATGGACAAGCCGGTGCGTTATCTCTCTTTCTCATACAGTGTTCAAAAGCTGTGCTGTGGACTCACATGAGGTGATCTGCTGTTGTAACCGTGTGTAACAGGCCAAGGCTGCGGTCAAGTCCGCAGGCGTCCCGTTCCAGCGCGTGGACGGCGACTTTTGGTCGCAGCAGATCGTCGACGACAGCCTTCGTGACAACAGCTGTACGTGTACGGCCATGAGTTTCATCCAGTCGTTGTGATGCACTAACGATTGTGAATTATCGTTGTGTGAATGCAGACGAAGGCACGTTCGGCAGCGCCGGCGTGGGCAGCAAGGCCAACAACATCCTCATCAAGGTGCGCGGCAAGGACTTCACCAAGGCCAAGAACAAGGGCAAGCGCTCCACGTACATGTGCGGCGAGATCTCCATGGCCTCCAACTCGTACAAGTTCGACTAACTGCTGTAGCAATGCGATGAACTCCAGCAGCAAAGTGCCTTCACACTCTGTTTTTAAAGAGCTATAGAATATATTTGTGTGATTTTTTTCATTTTCTTCGTCGTGGTACTCCGAGTTCGGACAGAGCAGCATCCTGAACGCCGCAGAAGTACGAGTGGACGTGAAACAGCACAGCGCAGTGGACTGGAAGTCGCCCGAGTACCTCCGAGGCGATCGCGTGACGCTGGCCTCCGACGTCTATTCGTTCGGCATGTGTATCGTGGAGGCGGTGACAGGAGAAGGGCCCTGGGGAAGAGTCGAGGGAATCGACGCTGCTGGTCGACGACCCCAAGCGCATCGAGAGGAGCTTCTCCCTTCTCGTCCAGAGATGATGACACAGTGTCAGTGGAGCCTGGTGCAAGTGATGATTGCGAGGGAACCTCTGAGACGCGTGACGATCGCGACAGTCGTGGACAGGCTGTGCGAGTTTGCACACGCTGAGCAGAGACTGCAGGTTTTGTGATCGCGCGTCACTATCAACCAGTCCAGCGCAGTGCTACTGAGAGTGTTCACATCAAACATGCATTCGCTTGGTTATCTCTATCGCTCTCTCCAACACTTCGGTCTTTCACTGCGGCACCTCTGAACCCTCAACAACCTGCTCTCGGATGGACTTGGTCTTGGTGAACTTGGCGCAGAAGAAGCCCATGGTGTCCAGCTCCGCGTTCGACGGGTCGAAGCGCTGCACCAGCGCGGCCTCTTCCGCACTCAGGCCCTGGTTCAAAAGCCCCGAGTCGCCAATGTGCACTGACTGCGGCTCGAGCTGCAGCGGGTAGTTGTCGAGCGCGTGGCGCACCATCTGCTCGTTCTCCTTCGGGTTGATCGTGCACGTCGAGTACACGAGTGTGCCGCCAGGCTTGAGCAGGAACACGGCCGCCCAGAGGAAGTTGCGCTGCATGCTCGCGTACTCGGCGAGGTTATCCGCATCGCCAGCGTGGAGAAGGCGAGGACGGAGTCCTAAAGCTGAGCACGGCGGGTCCAGCAGCACTTTGTCGAACGTCTCGGGGTAAAACCCGTCGATCTGGAGCAAGTGCGCCTTCGCTGGGGTCTTCTCGCGAGCCTGGGCGATCACTTCCTGGACACTGAGCACTGGTCCGCCCTCCACTTTCGGCAAGACCGAGTGCGTCGAGTCCATCTTTAGCGGCACGACACAGTCGAACGCGAGCTCGGTGAAGAGTTTCTGCAGCTCAAGCGCCTTTCTCTTGGACCGGTCGCAGGCAACGAGGACGCCCTTGTTCTTCATCAGCGTGGCCACGTGGGACGACTTGCCGCCTGGCGCCGAGCACATGTCGAGGATGCAGTCGCCCTCCTGAGGATCCAGCACGTGCGCCACCACAGTGGACGGCAGGTTCTGGACATAGATCTTGCCGCTGAGCAGGCCGTTCATCGGTGGCGCATCGCTGCACACGCGGACGATGGAGGTGATCGCGAGGCCGCGCGTGGCTCGGAACATCTCGGTGCGAGCCATCTTCGTGGTTCCGTGCGCGATGAGGAGCTTGCGTCCCGTGTGCTCGTCGGCGCTGCTGCCGCGCGTGTGCAAGTGGTCGAGATCCACAAACACGTTCACGCGGTCTTCAGCGTTGATGCCGCTGCTGGCGCTCATGATGCCTCGCGCGTAGATGTCGCTGCCGCGGAGCACGGCTTCTCCGCACAGGCGGTCGACGATGATGGACTTGAGGTCTGCTCGGTACTCCACGCGAGGCTTCACGCGTGGCGCCGACGGGATCACGACCACATCGTCAAGAAGCGGGTGTGCATATGGACGCACGGGCTCGCGCTGGGTCTCCTGCACCAGTCGCTCGTTGAACTCTGCCAGCGCTGTCTGCATCTCCGCCAGCGCTTCCTCGCGCGTCCAGCGCATTGTGTTCACGCGCACCGCAGTGTATCCGGTTCTGCGATTGATGTGCACATAGTAACAACAACATAACACATCATGGTAAGCAAACAGTGACAAGCGTTATGCTCAGGACGAGCTCTCCATTCGTGTGGACTTTCACTCGTTCGACCCTGTCATGAGGAGCTACGCAATCATACTCTCTCTATACAAGCAGTATCGTTACGTACGGCTTGGCGAGCGCGCGCTTGATGCTCTCCCAGTGGCCGCTGCCATACGCGGCGCTGAACTCTTCCTCCACAGGCGCTGGGAACGTCACCGCGAACGCGTCCAAGCTCTCGTCATCATTCGCATTGCTCATGCTTGTCAATCAAAATGGACGCTCTTTTGAGCCAGTCAAAACCAACTTGAGACGGTCCCACAAGTCGTCCCACAGCAATCATCTGGAACAGGTGTCCACAGACACAATCTAGAGCACCCCACAGCCACTATCTGGAACACTCATCCCACATACATATCTGGAGCATACTATAGATTCGCTCCACATGATGCTTTTTGGTGGTTGCGACGAAAAGATCCACAACACCAGCAACAAGCAGCACGAGACAGACAGACAAGATGGCTCTCCCAACCGCCGCCGCGACGTTCGTGGCCTCGTCCGCGTGCTTCGGCGCGTTCCGCAGCGCCAAGGTGACGTCGGCGCTCGCCGAGAGCGGCGCCAAGTACATCGGCACGCACAACGGCACGTTCCACTGCGACGAGGCGCTCGCCGTCTCGATGCTCAAGCTGCTGCCCAAGTTCGCGGCGCACGACATCCTGCGCACGCGCGACGAGGCCAAGCTCGCGCAGTGCGAGGCCGTCGTGGACGTCGGCGGCGTCTACAGCCACGACGCGCTGCGCTACGACCACCACCAGAAGACCTTCGACGGCGTCTTCAACGACGAGAAGACCACCAAGCTCTCGAGCGCCGGCCTCGTCTACAAGTGAGTGTGCCTCGCAGTATTGTTGAGGCTGTATGACATCGGCCATTACGAGTCTGACGCTGTGGTTCTGCTGCTCAACGTATGGCCGTTGGCGTGGTTTATTATAGGCACTTTGGTCGCGAGATCATCCAGGTGCTGGCGGGTAGCACCAAGCTGGACGACGAGACGCTCGACATGCTGCACAAGAAGGTGTACAAGAACTTCATCGAGCACATCGACGGCATCGACAACGGCGTGGACGTGAGCAGCTCCGGCGGCCCGCTTAACTACAACGTGACCACGACGCTGAGCAACCGCGTGTCGTACCTGAACCCGGGGTGGAACGAGGACCAGTCCGAGACGCAGATCAACAAGCAGTTCCAGCAGGCCATGTACCTGACCGTGACCGAGTTCACGGACAACATCCTCACGCTGGTGAACTCGTGGCTGCCGGCGCGCTCGATCGTGGAATCTGCGGTGAAGACGCGCTTCCAGACCCACGCGTCCGGTGAGATCGTCTACTTCCCGCAGTACTGTCCGTGGAAGTCGCACCTGATGGACCTCGAGGAGAAGCTGCTGATCAAGGACCAGATCAAGTTCGTGCTCTACAACGACGCCACGGGCAACATGGTGCGCGTGCAGGGCATCAACGTGGAAGGTTCGTTCGCGCTGCGCCAGGCGCTCGCGCAGCCGTGGCGCGGTCTCCGCGACGAGGAGCTCTCGACGGTCTCCGGCATCCCTGGCTGCACGTTCGTGCACGCCGCGGGCTTCATCGGCGGCAACCGGACCTTCGAAGGCGCGCTGCAGATGGCCGTCAAGTCGCTGGCGCCAGCGGCCGAGGCCAGCAACTAAATGCCAATCACTTGGTCAGCACGAGACAGGGGGTTCATCAGAGAGCCTGCCTCTCCGAGTTTACTACTTTAAACAGAATCGATTGACGACCGCGCATGAACGCTTTCTGGATCTGTCGACTATCCACACGCAGCCGCCATGGAGGTGGAGGCAAAGAAGCGGGTTGACGCGCACAGACGCCTCTTGACCGTGTTTTTGTTTGCTTGTGTTTTTATCAAGGAGGCTTCCTCTGTCCTAAACTCGCGTGGGCATGCTTGCATGGCTCGCAGACATGGGGTGCAAGGGCGTTCGGTAGCTCGGGAACTGCGCCGCGCAGGCGTTTGTGGCTGGTGTCCAGCGAGAGAAGGAGAGTGTGTTCGGAAGCTTCGTGAGTTGTGGGCTCGTGCAGCAGCAGAAGCGCTGCACCGGACAGGCGCCAACGAGCGCAAGTGACGAATACAGGCTGAGCGGCAGCGGCGCTCGCTGAGTCCAGCGCTCGTGCGCGTGCGCTGAAAAGTGTATCCACCTCTGGGAGGCTCCTGTGCGCACCTTGAAGCTTTCACGAACCCTTTTCCATTTCCTTCATGTCCAATATTGCCAGCACGTTTCCCTCTATATGTAGCATACGTACACCGTTGACTTCAGCTATTTGCTTTCCCAGTTTGAAAGAGCAGGTTTCCCTGAAAGGTCGCGACCAACTTCCAACGCGGCAGTTGCCTTTTGCCGTAACGCCCACGCACCGACTCGCTCTTCCACGCGCGTTATTATTGTGATCGGCAGAGCCAATGGCCCATTTGAACAGTGAGCGCCCAAGGCGCTCGTCCAACTGCTCTGTGTGTGTGTGCGCGCGTTCCTTCCACATTCCCTCACTCAATCGAAAGAAGAAACTGGTTTCACTGAACGAGCTGTTTCTGTGTGTGTGTGGCTCGTGGTCAGAAGAAGCGCGTCAGTCACGTGGAACTCACCAACCCGCTTACTATTCGCTCTCCCAAGCAAGCAAGAGAGAGAGAGAGAGAAGCGAACGTCCGCTCGCTCGCTCCTCACTCACTCCCGAGAGCTCCCACCGCACGACACGATACGACTGCTGCTGGTATCTAACGACATGCGCGCTGCTGCTGCTGTGGCCGCTGTGTCTTCGCTGCTGCTGACTGCGTCTATGAGCATGGCGGTGGTCGCTGGCGCGCGTGCATCCGAGAGCGCGAGCACGGGCGGCAATGGCGCCTCTGAGCCATCGCACGTGCACCCGAACAACAACGACAACAGCGACCAACTGCCGTCGGCAATCTACGACTCGCCCAAGGACCAAGCTCTCTGGCTTGACAGACACAACTGGCTGCGCAGCGACGGCCTCGTGTGGGAGGCAGCCGACATGACGCAGCTCCAGTGGGACTTTACGCTCGCTGAGGAGGCCCACGCGGCGATCAAGAGCTGCACGTCGCAGCCCATCGAGACCCCGGGCCTTCACGTGTTTATCGACTCGACGGTCCCAGTACGAGCATTGAACGCCTCGCTGATTGAAGACGCGATGCAGAGCTGGGGCTTCAATGAGCTCTTCGGCGTCATCCCCAACCTGGAGCTGCCCACGCAAACAGCAGCAGACAGTACGGTGGAGATTGGCAAGGGGCTCTCCAACCACTACTCGCAGATCGTGTGGTCGACAACGAGCCACGTCGGCTGCGCGTACACGGTGTGCGCGCACGGAAGGCTCGCGGCCTGCAAGTACTCGCCTGCGGGCAACACACCCGGCGCCGGGTGGTACACGTATGGCTCTTCGTGCAGCAAGTGCTCCGCGACGGAAGCCCCAACGTGCTCCGAGAAGCTCTGCGTCGACGCCACCAGCTCCAAGCAAAGCGGGTTCGCGCTCGAGCCCAGCGAGATGGCTGCCACTTTGTACCTGAAGCACAAGGTCCGAGCTTTGCAGCTCACGCTCGACACTGTCGTCAAGGATCAGCAGACCAAGGCCGCCCAGACGACCACAACCGTCGTGAGCGCATTAAGCGATACGGACGTGGGCACAAGCACGCTGTGCAATGACACGAGTGTCAAGATCACGCAGGAGCAGATGAGTCTGCTGACGAACGTGGACGGAGGACTGAGTCCACTGGCCGTGGTCTTTGGACTGTTCCTGGGCGTGTCCGTGATCCTCGTGATGATCGTGTGCATCATGCACGCGACGAAACCAAAGAAGGACCGGCAGGGGTCGCAGGAGAAGGACCACGACGACGACCGCGTGCAGGTGATCTGAGATCGTCAGTCAGCAATCTAGCAGCCAGCCGATCCAGTATGCGTGAACAGAACCACAGACAGTGAGACGAAGCTTCGCTGGCTTTGTGGCAAACGTATGTTGTAACACCCCTTATGTAGTAGTAAGACCAGCCCCGGCCAACCTCACCTCCAATACCAACAACACGACCCCAAAACGTTCAGGTTGGCTGTAACATGAGGGCATTACCACTACCCCATTCCCCACAGTGCTCGTTCCTTCCTCAATCACACTTTACAGCACACTGACTCGATGCGACTCCCGTGCTTGAGCGAGCGCATTCACTGTAAGCTGGTTGGTGCCATCGCGATCGACCCCCACGCCACGGACATCCGCCAGTTCGACATGGCGAATGCGGACATTCCCGTCCAGTGGCTTTCGAGATGTCTCCCGGTGCGGCTCCTTTCTCTCCTGATGAGGTCCACGTCCCTCGTGGTGCTCACCGCCACTCACAATCGTCTTCTCCAGCAGCAGCGATGGGTACTTGGTGTTGTCGATGAGCATCTCGGCGATGTTGTGCGCGTCTGCCAGCCGCTCGAGCTCAAACTCGCTGCCTTTGCTCAAGACTGTGACGGCAACGGCGATCGCCAGGAGAATCCCAGCGCCAGCGAGCGTGAACACGATGTTCAGCAGCGGACTCGAAAGCCGCACGTCCACCAGCTGCTTGTTGTTTACGAACGCGAGCGTCACGGCCGAGAGTGCGTCAGTCCCTCCACCACCACTGCTGTTTGCTGTTCCAGACCCCGAGTCGATAACATCGCGCACCACGCCGTCCTGGAAGAGGAAGAAGACTGCGGCGGTGTACGCTGGCTGCACACTCTTCTCGATGTACAAGTGGTTCATCTCCGTGTGGAACGCGAAGTCTTCGACGTCGGCTGAGCACTCGGTGCTGTTCACATCCGAGCTGCGCGGCAAACTCGCCTTGTTGAAGCGGCGCGGCAGCACCAGGTCCTCTTTGGTCATGAAGCTTTGGCTCGAGTCCGCCGCTACGAAGAGTTTCAACAAGGACAGCATTTCCCTCCTCGAATCCGACGGATTCGTGTACGAAAACGCCACAAGAGCGTCCATCGGTATCCGCTTGCTGCCGACGACCACGTACTGCTGCTTTCCATTTGCTGAGGAGTTGAGCTCGTATCGAATGCCCTCGCACATGCTCTTGTCGTCGCCCGCGCACGCTGCACCGTAGAGCGCTGCCAGGTCCCGCGTCTCCCACGTGAGCTGTCCAACCGTGACCGAGTACACCTTGCGCGCGTTCTTGAGACGCACGATCTGGCGCGTTCGAGCGCCTTCACCGATGGTGTCGTGCAAGATCTCCTCTCCTTCGATGCGTTTCCCGATGCTGACAGTGTACACGGAGCTGTTCGAGGTGGCTTCGCACGCGGCCGTAACAGAAGCGGCCGAGGTAACTAGGCTTCCGAACACGACTCGAAGGGATTCCTGCATGTTCTTATCCACGCACACGCGCATGCCAACCACCCGGGGGGTTATCGTTACCTTCTCAGTGGTATCGTTGAGAGCGCATGCGCTCAGACTGCAGTCGGTCAGCGCGTCCAGATCGTAGTACCGATCTTCGCCGTCAGACAGCGACGCACTCGACTCGTCCACGGCGGAGAAACCATCCAAGGTGCTGGCATTCGTCACGAGACGCCGCTGCAAGAACCCACTGCGCGATGGAAACTCGAGCGTGATCGCATCGAACGTGATTCCGTCACTCAAGTTGAAGTGCGTGAACTCCACGTCGACCTTGGATCGAGCCGAGCTTGTGCCAAACGTTCTCAGCGTCAGGTTCGCTACCACCTGCACGACGTCTTGATCCGAGATTGTGCGACCTGGTGCTTTCGATGACCTGTCCATGAGAAGCAGCTCTGCGAGCGTCGGGAGTTCGACTTCGCTGGAGCGATCCTGCCCCCGAGCACGGCGCTTGATCACGTCTTCTGAGACCAGCGTATGGCGCTCGATCACGTCTTCTGCGACTACTTCCATGTCGCTCTTGTAGTATTTCCCCTCGGAGAGAACGATCTGCTCGGACGCGTAAACGGCATTCACCAAGAGGTGCATCGCGCGATTCACTGACATGGGCAACTCCATCTTGTCAGCGTCCACTCCGTGGCTCGACAGCACGCGCGCGGTCGCCGCCGATGGGTTCTCGGCCGCAAACCTGAGTGACTTCGCTGGCTCCGCAAACTCGCCCAATGCAGCCGACTGCCACGAGCGCTGTGGGAAACCGTAGAACGGCAGAACACCGTCCCACCGCGATCTGGTCACGAAATCACGCGCGCGCACTCGACACTGGGAACCCGGGTTGAGCTCTGCCGAGAGCACCCAGTTCCTGAACGCAGTGTTCGTGATCGGGTTCCTCGGCGCTTCTTCCAGCAGCGTTCGGTCGGACGTCCGCGTCGCCAGCTGGCTGCTCGAGGCTCCGATGAAGTTGCTCAGCGACACGGCGTCGCTGGCAGCGCTCTGCGAGAGATCCTGGGCGGAGATCACGGCCTGGATCGGGCGAGGCGCCAGCTGCACGTTGATGGCGTTGAAGCCGTTGGTGAGCAGGTACCCAACTGCCGCCGCCGCAACCAGCAGCACCTGGTGGTACCTCGTCGTGTGTCTACTCAGCGTGAAGTTTGTCGCGAAGCAGAGCAGCACCAGCGCGATCGTGAGCGTGGAGAAGAGCTCGAGGGGCTTGGTGACCACGGACACGAAGTTGCCCGAGAGCGAGTTGTACTTGTCCAGCAGCCGCTTGCGCGCCGAGTCGTCCTTGTCGGTGGACACGAACGTCTCGAGCCGCACGCCTGCGTCCACACAGAGCCACATGAGCACAGCGACGAGCGCCACGAGCACAAGCGTGGCCAGCAGCAGCGGGAGGCGCTGGATGCGGATGCGGACAGGAGAGCCACGGTGCGGAGGCTGACGCAGTGGTGGCGGCGGCTGGGACTGAGACAGTAGCGGGATTGCGGGGAAGGCTGACTGGCGGTACTCGAGCGTGGCGATGCTCTCGCCTCCCTCCATGACCGCCTCGTGCATGGACGAGTAGAGGCTCTTGCTGGAGTCCGAGTGCAGGATCGCCGTGGAACCGTGCACGCGCCCCATTCCTCCGAGCCCCCTCTCTTGATGGCTCTCTTTTCGGAAGTGACTCCTGTCGTCGGCTCTCAGTCAAGAGCGCACTGGTGTCTGGATGCTCACGCGGCTGGATACGCACGCAGGTGGAAAGCCAGCGCATCTCGAGGTCCCACAGTAACGAAGGTCTTCTTTTGCGGGCGCTGATTTGGCCACCCCACACAGCTCACATCAGTAGCGGTACTGTATCGTCGGTGGTCGAGTTGCTGCATGAGTGGTAGAAACGAGACTTTGGCTCCATCGGCGTTCAGGGCGATCGCTTGGTGAGCCTGCTGGTGGCGACCTGGATGGTAGTGAGTTTGCTCTTCTGCCGCAGTCGCTCTGGGGTGCTGGCAGACGCGAAGGTGAAGCCCGCCGGTCACACGGAAGATAGTGCAGTTGGTCGATGCCCTCGCCACATATGACGGTATCCGTCGTGGCGGATGTTACTTTTCAAACGCTCTCGAGCCTGCATTTCGACACCACGGTCTCAACTCCGGCCAAGACGCTGTGGCTGAAAGCGCCATGCCCCGCCGAACCCCATTCAGCACTCGCAGAAGAGACATCACGCATATCAATTGCCGTATGGGTTCCCGATGCGCGACACCCGTCCATCGTCTCAGGCGACAACGTCGACCCAGGGTCAGCGGCGATAGGAGTCGCTCGACATTGACTGACTTTGCAGTCGGATTGTAATATGACCGACACGCTTTCTCTCCAATGCTCACACTTCCAAAACCGAACAGCAGGATTCCTGAACGCCATGTTCCATCGACATCATTGGCCTCGTGTTGACCGATACTGCTCTGACCTTGGGTTTCAATAGCACGCTCATCATGGAGCTTGAGAGCCTTGTCCGTGACGTGTAACCCCACACTTCGAAATTGGTTTTCCCTGCTAATCTTAGCCTCGCACACAAGCTCATTCGAAGCCTCTTGTGGTCGACGACGCATTGAACAGTCTGCAGCAGTCGAGTGGAAGAGCTGCCACCAAGCATGAGCAACGTCCTGGAGGAAGACGACGGCTACGACAGCATCGATGAGGACGCCGAGCTGGAGCTCTCGTGTGCGCTTCACGACCTCGCGCTGCGCGTCAAGACCTTCGAGGAGAACATGAAGGACCGCTTCCACCACGCGGACGGCGACGACGACGGCGAGATCTCGGAGGAAGACATCCCCGAGATGGACGACGCGGTGATTGAGAGACGTGGGACGGCGGCCTCACCCAAGCGCTCCACAAAGCACAGGCGGAGACTGAGCGCCAAGGCAGCCAAGCAGCAGTCCGACGACGACGATGACGAGCTCTATGACGACGATGAGGACCACGAGCATGGTGGCGAGCTTGACTACGAAGACGATGAAGGAGAAGACCGCAAAGGCCAGCCGCGTGAGCGAGACGACTGGGATTTCCAGGAGCAGAAGGAGGAACTGAGCGAGATGCGGCAGAATATCGCGCTCTTGCTGCAGACGATCAAGGCCGAGGCCAAGGCGCTCGAGAGCCACGATGACGACGACGGCGATGCGTCCATAGCAGATGAGAACAATCAGTGAGAGGATCGACATGCACTTCGATCCGAGGAGAACAAGGCAGCGTTCATTTTTTCTTCACGCGCGCAGTTGAATATTTACAACAGAGGCTGAGAGGTGGACCTACTTCCAACACACTAGTCGCCTTTTTGTCTCCTTGTCCATCGATCTTTCTTCAGCCGAGCTGCTCGCTAATACGCGGGGATGTTTCCTAGTTTGTCTGGCACTCTCCTTAGTGGCGGCGGTGTTCAATAGTACGCGAATACCGAGCAGCTCACTTGGACTGGAGGTACTCGAGGAAGCGCTTCTGGAGCTCGAACTCCTGTTCCCGCAGCTCCGTCTCCTTGATGCGCTGCTCCATGTCGAACTGCACTTTGCTCTCGATCAGGCTCAGCACGCGCGCGCGGAACGCGTCACTCTCCAGGTGTCCACCAGTGGCGGGCGCTGAACCCGCAGCAGAAGCTACAGCGGCGCCGGGGCTGATACTCGCAAGACCCAGGGCCACACTGGCCGCATCGTGGTGGCCTTTCATTCTCTCATCGACTGCTGGGCTGCTCTCCAGACGACGGCGCTTCTGGTACGGCAGAATGGGAACGCCGGCAGCACCACCAGCTGACTGATGGGACCGCGAACGCGTCGCGGCACCAGTGCTGGAAGCGGAGCTCAGCCCGCTGCGGCCCGCCCCCGACGCGACGCTGGTCTCCAACAGCGACGCCGCGGGCCGGACCGTGACCTTGCTCTTGCGCGCGATGGAGAGACTGAGCTCCCGCAAGATGGCCTCCTTGCGCGTGTTCTCCTCTACGGTGCCGTGCTTGAAGAGCTTGTCGTGCTTGCCGTCGGCGTACATTTTCATCAGCGCCGTCACGCGGTCTCTGCATCGACAGAGCAACACCATGAGCACACCTGGGTAAACCTCACATACATACACACTATACGCATTCACATGCAAGACGCACCGGCACGTGTGCCACGAGTACGCCTCGGGGTTCTTGAAGAGCTCCTCGCCCACGAGCTCGGCGACGTTCTGCCACATCTGCAGGCGCGTGCCGTGCTTGGCCGTGAACGGGTTGTGCTCGCGCATGGCCTCGAGCAGCAGCACGTCCATGCCGCCGTTGAACTTGGCGTAGCGGCCGCGCACGCCGCGCTGCGTCTGTGAGTCGTGTGCACTACCAGCCGTGCCGGCTGTGGTGGTGGCGGCGCCGTCATTGCCTTCCATGCCTGCTTGGTGGCGAGCAAGAGAAACAATGCATGTGTGCAAGCAAGCAGGTCAGCAAGTGCTGCGCAGGAGGAGCAGCTGCACGGAGCGATGTGACGCACACACACATCGGCTTGCACGCTACGCACCATTAGCCTCCGCGTCCGCCATGGTCTCCACGCACGCGAAGCAAGCGTCAACCGATTGCTGCGTGGGTGTCTGCGCTGCAGCTGATAACGAGCAGCGCACGAGTTTCTCGACAAACAAAGCAAAACGCAAGCACCACACAAATCTCGCCAAAGTTCTCAAATATGAACTCTGACAGGACGCTTTCGGCATTCATCATTTGCTTTTGCGGGTGCACTCATTTGAACGGGAGATCGGATTCGTGGGGTCCAAGACCCTTCTTACGACTGAGAACCCTTTGTATCGTGCAGATTCGAGGCAAATGGCTTCGGTGAAGTGGTTTCGTTCGTCGGCGGCGTCATTTTCGGACCTCGTGACAACTTCAACCGAGATTCCTGACAGGAGGAAGACCTCTCGGAAGCTGATAGTTCGTGTGTATGATATTTGTGCCGACCATTTTCTGTTCCCAATAGCACATACAATACCCAGCAGATAGCTGTGAGCACAGGTACTGAGCGGCGTGCGATCGATCGTGAGAGCTTATACTTCGAGAACAGCTGGTTCAGATTGCTCGACTGCTGCTCCCACTCTCCATCCGACACAAACCGAGACAAGAATGCCGTTTCTGCACCTCGTGCAATTGGCTGAAACGGGACCGTCAGGTCGCCTTCAATTGGACAGAACCATCTTCCGTCGCAGAACACGCGCTTGCATTGGCAGAAATAAATGTCGCCGATGGTTTCGTCGTTGGAGCTGTATTTTTTGACGTGGAGACTGAAGTTGAGGAGCGAACTCGACAGTTGCACCTGCAGAAGCCCTCTCCGCCACAGCGCACTGTGCAGCATGCACAATAAGAAGGCTGGACGCTCGCAAAAGCAGCAGAAACAGCAAAGCGGAAGGGTTTACTGCTCGTCATAAAGGCACGTGTTCGCAAGAATGTGGTGCGCCTTCAACGAGCAATTTGTCCGCTCCTTCTCGTCGCATTGCACAAGAAGCCGTGAGCGCAGCAACCAAAGCGAGCACAAGCAAAACAAAACCAACAACCCAGCAAGCTCCACCCGCAAGCCACGAAACAGGCAAGTGCTTGGTGGCCTTCTCCGTCTTCTCCGTCTTCTCGCTCAGTCTGGAATTTGAAACGAACGCCGCGCACCTGCCTGCCGCCCGCTCCTCTTCCTCGCCACTCGATCCGCAAGCAACAGCAAGCGCCCGCACACAAGCACTCGCAAGCAAGCATGGCCGAAGCGCACCAGGCCACCGGCGTGTTCGACGAGCACAAGCGCGGCGTGGAGCTGCTCTACTCGGACGAGGGCATCCGCGTGTCGTTCACGATCCCGCCGCCATGGGAGATCCGCCAGACGCTGCTGCGCTCCTACTTCCACATGGAGCGCGCCATCAAGCACCGCGTGTACCCGGCGCCGCCGCTCGTGGCCGTCGGCGTCATGGTCGCCGTCATCTTCTTCGTCGTCTCGGCGCCCGCGGAGTCGTGGTGGCGCACGGGCGTGCTCTCGCATCTCGTCTGGAACGTCGGGAACTTCCTCGTGCCGTTCGCGGACTACCTGCCAAAGTCGCTGTACTTGGGGTACTTGGCGGCCTGGGCGAGTTTCCTCGGCTTCCTCCTGCTCATGTGGGTGCAGCGCATGATCCTGCGTCTGCTGCTGAGCTACCGCCGCTGGCTCTACCTCGGCCCGCGTGAGAAGAGCAACACGGTGCTGCTCTGGGGCGCCGTGCTCAAGGTCTTTGGTGGCCGCAACCCGCTCACGTACTCGTTCCAGGACGCGCTGCCGCGCCTGCCGCTGCCGCCACTGAAGGACACGATCGCGCGCTACCTCAAGTCGGTGCACCCGCTGCTGTCCGAGGAGGAGTACAAGGAGGCCGTGAAGATGTCGGAGGACTTTCTGAAGAAAGAGGGTCCGAAGCTGCAGTTCTACCTGTACCTGAAGTCGTGGTGGTCGACGAACTACGTCACGGACTGGTGGGAGAAGTACGTGTACCTCAAGGGCCGCACGTCGCTCATGATCAACAGCAACTACTACGCGCTCTCGAATGCCAACTTGGAGTTCACGGTCACGAAGAAGCCGACCGCTATGGCCGCCGGTCTCATCCATGAGTTCATGCTCTTCAAGCAGGACCTGGACCGCGAGCAGCTCGCGCCGCAGCTCATCCGCGGCATCGTGCCGCTCTGCATGGGCCAGTACCAGCGCCTGTTCTCGTGCACGCGCATCCCGGGCCGCGAGGAGGACACGCTCAAGGTGTTCCACAGCAAGTCCAAGCACGTCGCCGTGTTGTGCAACGGCCGCTTCTTCAAGATGCCGCTGTTTGAGAAGGGCCAGCACGGCCGCCTGCTCTCCAAGTACGAGATGCAGCGCCAGATGGAGTGGATCAAGAACATGTCGGAGACGCTCGGGCCGGTGAGCGAGGCGGAGCAGAACCTCGCGGCGCTCACTGCGGCGGGCCGCATCGAGTGGGCGGAGAACCGCGAGAAGTTCTTCTCTGAGGGCATCAACAAGCGCTCGCTCGAGCTCATCGAGTCGTCCGTGTTCGTCGTCGTGCTGCAGGACAACCTGCCGGAGGACTGGACAGCCATGGGCAAGGACATGATCCACGGCAACGGCGGCAACCGCTGGTTCGACAAGAGCTTCAACCTCGTGGTGTTCAAGAACGGCATGTCGGCGATCAACGCCGAGCACGCGTGGGCCGACGCTCCAGTGCTGGCGCACGCCTGGGAGCACGTGTCCACCACCGTGACGTACACGCACCCGTTCGATGCCGCTGGTGACGTGGTCCCGAAGAGCGAGAGCGAGAAGACGAGCGCGCTGCCGTCGTGCAAGGTGCTGCAATGGGACATGTCGACGGGTCTGGCGCCTGCGGTGCTCAAGTCGCTCGAAGACGCCAAGGTGGCGATCGCGGACTTCGACCTCAAGGTCATCTCGAACGACAACTACGGCAAGGGCCTGATCAAGAAGTTCCGCGTGAGTCCGGACGGCTTCATCCAGATGGCGCTGCAGCTCGCCTACTACCGCAACGCTGGCACCATCACGCAGACGTACGAGTCGAGCATGACGCGTCTGTACCGCGACGGCCGAACCGAGACGGTGCGTCCCGTGACGGACGAGTCGAAGGCGTTCGTGCTGGCGATGGGCGACGAGTCCATCTCGCGCGAAGAGAAGCTCAAGCTCCTGCAGGCGGCGTGCAACGTCCACCAGGACGGCTACCGTGGCGCCATGTGCGGCAAGGGCATCGACCGCCACCTGTTCACGCTCTACTGCGTGTCGGTGGGCTTCGGCATCGAGTCGTCGTTCCTGAAGAGCGCGCTCGGCCGTCCGTGGCGCCTGTCGACGAGCCAGCAGCCGCAGCAGCAGACGAGCAACTGGCCGAAGGTGTTCAAGAGTCTCGAGGGCACCAAGTACGGCGAGAAGGACGCGATTTGCCCAGGCGGCGGCTTCGGTCCTGTCGCCGAGGACGGCTACGGCGTGAGCTACATGATCGCCGGCGAGGACGCGATCTTCTTCCACATCTCGAGCAAGAAGGCGTGCCCGACGACCGACTCGCTCAAGTTCTCGCAGGACCTGCTCCAGGCCTTCGCGGACATGAAGGTGCTGTGGCACCAGTAAACGCATTGGTAGAGGGGAAAGAGTGGTGCGTTTGCCTCGGCAGCAACAAGAGCAAGCTCTCAGCTTCGCATGTAGGAACGAATCGACCAAGTCTCCAGCCGCGTGTGGTCGAGAAGAGTGTGCAGTGAACGAAAGATGGTGCGTGTGGTCGGTCAGCATTAGTTACGACAGCTGAGAAAGAAAAGCAGAGGACAACGAAGTAAAGAAACGTTCATAACAAATAGAAGTCTTCATTATCACAAGGAGCCCGCCACGCCACAGACTGAAGACCTTCTGAGCATCGAAAGGGCCTTGTCGATCACCCCTTACAAGTGACGCCGTCAGGAGAAGATGGAATGCTCCTGGAAGCAAGTCGAGAGCCACTGGATGGTTACTGCCACCATCCTCGTCCCGTTCTTCCTCAAGCGATAATATGCTGCACAACTCTCAGACTTTCAGCGTGGGGGTGATGAATACCGCGATGACGAATCGAACGTCTCGGACGCTACCACACTGAAACAACGAAAGCATTACTTGGTGCCGTGGCGCTTGCTTGTGCGCAAGCCCCTTGCATGAATCTTCCGTGACATGAGCTCAAGTATGTGCTCCACATCCAAAAGCTGTCCACTACCCATGCCATCGCGACTCAAGATGGGGCATACGACTTGAGCCGCCGGAACCTGGAGCGACTGGTACAACGCTTGCTCTCCTGCGAAAACTCGTCAAGTCGCTCGACAACTGACGCGATCTGCAGGCGGTGGACGGGGTCAGGCGTGCACATCATCTCGACCAAATTGAACTGCTCGTCGCTCATTGACTCGGGCCGAGGCGGCAAGAGGCCTTTGCGCACTTTCATGCGGACGAAGACGTCGAGCATTCTCCCCCATGGTGCTGCGCCAGTCACTGCCTCCAGGATGCACATTCCAAACGAATAGATGTCCGACGCCAGTGTCAGTCGGTCGCCGCGCAGGTACTCTGGGGACTTCCACTGCTGCGCACCCTGCAGCTTCGGGTCGATCTTCACTTCGGCGCTGTTGGGGATGCAGCTCAGCCCGAAGTCCGAGATCTTGGCCTTGCCATCGGAGCCTACGAGGAAGTTGTCGCACTTGAGGTCGTTGTGGACGATGTTCTCCTTGTGCAGGTACTGCAAGCCGAGCGCGAGCTCGTACAGCCTCTTCCATGTCCTCTCGCGGTTCTCGTCTCGCTGCAGAAAGTCGTACAGCGTGCCGTTCGTAGCATACTCGCACACGAAAAAGCGCTTGCCAAGATGACACGCGCCGAACAGTCTCACCACATGAGGGTGGTGCAGCGGGTGCCAGACGCGCAGCTCGTGGAAGAACATCTCCAGGTTCTCGGGGTCGGTGTCGTCCTCGTATCCCATGAACTTGACAACCACGGACGTGCCGAGCCACATACCCCGGTACACCGCTCCAAAGGCACCCGTGCCGACAGAGTCCTCGCGTTGGTATCGCAGTTCATGAATCGGAATGAACCAGGGCGGACGATCACCTTCCGCAATGAGTGTATTCAGCATCTCGATGTCGATGGCGTCATACCTTCGATTCAGGTGTTTCGCCTCGAAACGCAGTAGTTTCACGGTTCTGGGTTCGTCGGTTTTCTCTTCGTCGATTCATTCACAGTCCCAAGCCTTGTCACCGCACTGACTGCCAGCTTGGGCGTCCAGCTGTGGACTGGATCAGTGACATCGAAGCTGAGCAAGCCCAGCAGTGCGTCGACCTCGCGGTGAAGTACGTTAGCCTTCAGCGACACCTTGCGGCTTTTCGCTCGCTCAATCACTGACGTCTCCGAGATCGCAGCGCGCAAGAAGGTGTAGAGCATCACCAGCACGTCACAGAACTTGGTCACCTCGACGTCTCTCGGCAGCTTATGCATTTCCTGAAGGAGCTCGAAGACGTTGACGAGGCGGGCATGCACGTGAAGCGCCAGGTCACAGGCATCACTCGCCATCGAGCACCTAGCTTCAAGGTTCTCGAGGGCAGCTTCAATCGACGAGCTCAGCTCAGGTACGATGTACGCACGGAAGTTGCAGCAGACACCTCCAGAGAGAGCAGGAGTCTCCTCAGCTTGGCTGCTTTCTTGGATGGCGAAGAACTTGAGGTGCTCCGTCGCGAATGCCATGGACACTCTTTCGGATGGATCGAACCTGCACATGGACTGAATGAGATACCATTGGTGTCGGTCCATCGCATCCGGACGAGCAGGCAAGAATTCTGCTTTTGTATCCGAGTAGACCGAGTACTCTGTCCAGTCAGGCCATGGCGATTTACCCGCCACTGCTTCCACGATGCAGATCCCAAACGCGTACACATCCGACGCAAGCGATGGCTCCTCTCCTCGCATGACCTCTGGCGGCAACCATTGCATCGCCATGCCGTCTGAATCCACGCTTCGCTCCTCGAACGCAGATCCTGGGATCATTGCCAAGCCGTCCTTGCCGATCCAGATGTCGTCGCAGCGCAAATCCCCAAGCACGATCTTCCGCTCGTGAAGGTAGCCGAGTCCAAGGGCGACCTCGTACATCTTCTGCCACATACCGCGCTGGTTTCCTTCAGCTGCTAGGAAGTCCATCAAACTGGTGCTCGACACGTTCTCAAAGACAGCGAGGTACGGAGCGCGGAGGTGGTACGCGCCGAACAACGAGATCACGTTCGGGTGACTCAGCTGAACCCACACGCTGCACGCTTCCACAAAGCGATCTTGGGCGGCATCGCACTTGCTGATCAGCACGTTGGAGTTGAGCCACGTCCCACGGTATAGTCGGTTGTGTGGCTCGTACACGGACGACTGCGGCCCAATTGTGATCTCGTGGCTCGGGATGAACCACTCGGGAACAGACTCAGCGTCGCCAACAAACTGTAGAATTTTCTCCAAAAACAGCTCCAAGAGATCCAGGTGACCCTGGTTGTAGATGTCGCTGTGCTCTTGCTTCTCGTACTCCAGGAGACACAGCGCTTCCACTTGGGTAGTATCTTCTTCCAGCTCGGACGCGAGCAGGTTCTCGTCTTGAGCTTCGGTCTCGAACCTCTCCATGATCGCACTCTGCTCGTCGCTCAATCTGCCGAGCCACTCCGAGTGCATTGGCTCGCTCCAGTCCCGTTCTAGTCGCCGCAGCAAGTGGTCGATCTCGGCATGGAAGTCTTGAATGCTGCTGACGATTTTCCGGCTCGCAACGAGACGGACGAAGATGTTGGCTTCCTCGCACACCACTTTCAGTCCAGTGAAGCGCACGAGAATTCGCACGAATCGGCGGCCGATGTTCTGCGGAATACTAGTAGCATCAGCAGCCCATTCCTGCTGCAGGTAGGTGTAGATGTCCACCAAGCGGACCACGACGCTGTCCCAGACGTCTTTGAATTCGTGCATTTCCGAGCTATGGAGAGCAAGCGCTTGCAGTGTGGCTGCCACGAGCGGGGCCTTCACTCCAGCCACGCCAGCCATCGGATGCCAGCCAGCTTCAATCAGCATGCCTGCAACTCCGATCAGTCCCCAGCGAGCAGCATAGGTCAGCAGTGTTTCGCCGTCAGCATCCCGGGCGTCCGCACATGCGCCAGCTAGTAGAAGCACCCTCACGATGCTGAAGTGACCACAGCTGGCGGATACGAGCAAAGGCGTCTGCAGGTCCACGTTCACCGTCTCGAGCGACGCCTCTTTTTCGATCAAAATCTTCACGACCTCCATATGACCTGCTTGACAAGCTGCAATCAAAGGGGTGTTGCCCTCGACATCCGAATCACCCACGCTTGACACTTGATCGAGCAGCATTGCGACCATCAGCAGATGCCCAGCTTGACAAGCGGTGAGCAACGGAGTCACCCCGCTTGCACTCTTCGCGTCAGCGTCTGCGCTCTCCTCCAGCAGAAATGCAACCACGTCCATGTGGTTGTTTCCTGATGCGTGATGCAGCGCAGTTTCGCCCCGACAGTCGACACTGTTCACGTCAGCACCTCGCTCTAGTAAGACATGAACCACGTCCAGGTGTCCATTCGCCGACGAACGATGCAGTGGAGTGCACCCAATCTCATTTGCACAGTCGACTCGCGCATCTTGATCGAGGAGTAGAACTGCGATCGAAGTGTCCCCCTTCGAAGATGCTGCGCTTAGCGGTGTGCTTCCATCTGCATCTGCAATGTGCACACTTGCACCGCGACGAAGTAGCTCTTCTGTAACCTGGAAGTGGCCGTCGAGCGAAGATGCAAACAGCGCTGTTCGTCCCCTCGAGTTTGCGAAGTCAATCTCTGCGCCGTGGTCAAGGAGAGCCACGGCTGCAGCAAGGTGGCCGTAATGCGATGCCACACCAAATGCAGAATCACCGTCGCTGCTGAGAATATCCGTCCTCGCACCTCGGCTCAGCAAAGCTTGGACGACCTCTGCAAATCCTTTGCTCGACGCGCCAAAGAGTGGAGTGATGCCACTTAGGTCAACGACATCTGCATCCGCACCTGCGTCCAATAAAGCAGTGACGACGCTTGTATGGCCACCCCACGCTGCCGCATGCAATGGGGTAGTGCCGGCTTCATCTGCGATGTCCACACTTGCTCCGTGGTCTACGAGCGCTAGCACGATTTCCAGGTGACCATGCTGAGCCGCATGGAGCATCGCTGAGAACCCTTTGTGGTTGACACTGTTCACCGCCACTCCGTGGTCGAGAAGCAGCTGCACCGTGTCAAACTGTCCCTTGCTGCATGCTTTGGACAGCGCAGTGTCGCCGTCGCAGTTCACTTCGTCAATCGCAGCGCCAGAGTCAAGGAGTATACCCGCAGCGTCGACATGACCGGCAAAGCATGCTGCGTGGAGTGGCGTCCACGACCTCGAGCTGGGAATATCAACACTCGCACCTCCGGTTAGCAGAGCTTGGATGACGTCAGCATGTTGCTTGCTGGCTGCGACGAACAGCGGTGTGAACCCATCCGAGGTCTGCGTGTCAGGGCTCGCTCCTCGGCCAAGCAAGAGCTGCACGATCTCCACGTGGCCTTGATCTGCTGCCATGTACAAAGGAGTAGCCCCCTCGACATCGGCCACATTGATGTCTGCTCCTCGGTCGAGCAAAACACTCACAACAGCGTCGTGGCCAACGTACGAGGCGATACAGAGCGGACTCCACCCCTTCGGTCGCTTGACCCCGATTCGTGCGCCGCAGTCAAGTAGGAGCTCGACAACGTCACCGTGACCATTGCACGCAGCGCTATACAGCGGCGTGGCGCCGTCTCGGTTGGTGGCATCGACACCCGCATCTGCAGCTAGGAGCAGCCGCACAATCTCTGCGAAGCCATGCTGCGAAGCAATGCACAGTGGCGTGTTGCCTTTCTCGTCTACGATGTTCACACTCGCGCCTCGGTCCAGCAGCAGCTGCACCGTCTCGATGCCACCGCTCAAAGCTGCAGCGTGAAGCGCGGCGCTCTCCGTCTCGTTCTGCTGGTCCACCGCTGCGCCTCGCTCTAGCAGCAGCCCCACCACTGTCGCGTGATTGCGCGCCGCCGCCACACTCAGCGCCATGTCCCCGCTCGCCACGACCCAGTCGATGTCTGCCCCGTGGTCCAGCAGCAATCGCACAGTGTGCGTGTGTCCCCCTTGAGCCGCGCGATGCAGCGAGGAGCTCGCGTTGATTCTCTCTGCGATGTCGAGGTGTACCCATCCGTCCTCGTCATCGTCATCGTCATCATAGTCGCCATCAGCCAGCAACGCGAGCACGAGGTCCGAGTCGCCGCTCGCACTCGCCGCGCCGAGACGTGTCGCACACGTCGTCGGCATGGGTGAACACGCACTGCTGTGCGGCTCCGTCTGCGGCTCTTCTTCGGGCGGAGGGGCTTCGCTGTCGCTCGTGATGGCGTCGCCACGTGCGCGTGCGCTGCTCGTCGCGTTTGGCAATTATTTAATCGAATTTGTGAGCGGTGATGGGGGATGTCGAGAAAGCAGGAAGACCTGTCGAGATACCAGATGCAATCTCGACCAATCTTCGACGTCGATATATGGTCGATGTCCAAATACCATGTGCAGCTATTTATGAAGATCAAAACACCCGATTCAACACTTTATGGGGGATCAGTCTTCCTCCGTAAAACAACAACAACAACACGCTGCTGTCGAAAACGGATAGAATATCAGAAACAAGGACAGTGTGTCGAAAAGTGATTGGTGCAGTCGCGCGGTGGCGGACTTCCGTCCTTCCGATGCCTCCACGACCAAGTCGGAGCCCATTGGGTTTGCTACTTCGAAACAGAGCACGAAGTCGGTCATTCCTGGTCATCACCGCACGCAAGTACTGGCAAGTGCTGCAGCTAAACACCCAAGCAAACTCTATCAGAAAACCCTTCGTCCTCAACATACAACGGTTGACTAGAACTCAGCAAACACGGATCTCAACAAAAAGGAGGAGGAGGAAGTGGTGACCTCGATATCCCCACCAACACCAGCTGCTCGATCAGATTCAAGGTTGACTGGTTGTACATAGCTGCACTCGGATTCCATTCGTGTTTGGAGTCTCGCAGTCGAACCGACACACCTCGAACTCGCATTCAAGAGGTAAAATCGCCGACTCTCCGTGGCAGACAAAGAAGCAAAAGCAAAAGCAGAACAGTCGGCCACACCGCCAACTCCAAGTCTTCTGGGATCAAGCACATGTTCCATGTATTCCTTTCTTCATCTCTCATCTGCGATCATGGCTGTAAAACGCAAAAGCGAAGGGAGGAGGAGTGGGGCGCAAAATCGGGAGAGGAGCTCGCGCACAATCGCTCGCTTCTCGCTTAGCACGCCGGACGCACGGTGGCTGGGGCCGGGGTCGATGGAGTGGCTGGAGTCAACGGGGTCGACGGCACAGAGGCCGATGGAGCTGGAGTCGCCGGCTTGGGGGCCGCGGTGGTCGGGGCCGGGGTCGCTGGCGTTGGCGTTGGCGTCACCGGAGTCACTGGGCCAGGAGTCGCTGGCGATGGGGTCACCGGCGTAGCTGGCTTTGGCGTCACTGGGCCGGGGGTCGCTGGAGTTGGCGACACCGGCGTCACAGGGCCTGGAGTCACCGGCGATGGCGTCACTGGACCTGGTGTCACCGGAGCTGGCGTCACTGGAGCTGGCGTCACAGGCGTCGATGGCCACGTGATCACGTCGTTGCCGTCCGCGCTGATCGTGAAGCCGTCCGAGGCCACAGCAGAGTCGTCGTTCAGGAACGCGTTCGCGAACCAGACCGCGCGGAGAGACTTGCGCGTC
>JAASFQ010000206.1:0-35267 GCA_023333845.1 Globisporangium polare | reverse complement strand
GCCTGAGCTCGTTCTCAGTCTCAAAATTGGTACCGAAAAATCAATTGCATTGCATCGCATGACACAAACAGTGCTTGCGTCTTCAGCCTCAGTGACCCTCGCAACCAAACGCGCCACCACTGCAGCTGTTTTGTCTCGAACACAAATTTCTATTCGGACTTACAGCGCTAAGCCACGCGCAGATTTAGCTACCGGTACGCGTGGACATAAACGAAGTGCAAGTGAAACCTGCAGCAGCGTCGTTTTGGAAAAGGAGAGCGGAGATCGTCGCCACCATCGATGCGGACGCAGCAGACGCACGCGGCGCCATGAAGAAACTCTTAGGCGGCATCTTCCGCCAGGGCTCGTCGCAGAGCAGCAGCAGCACTAGCAGCAGCACGCCCAAGAAGGCGGTGCGCGAGAGCCTCCCGTCGGCCAGCAGCAGTAGCCATGCGAAGCGCACGCAGAGTCCCAGCGCCAGCACCACTTCTGGAGAACCGTCGTACAGGACCGGGCCGCGCAGCTCGTGGGAATCGTTCTTCATGAGCGCAGGCACTGTGCGGACTCCATCGACACCCCCACCTCCCCCTCCCGTGACGACGATACAGACGCCAGAGAAGGTGGGTTGGCACTCGAGGCGATGAATGTGTGCTGCGATGGTTCTGATGCCTTGCTGCTGTGTGCTTTGGTGTGTACGTGTAGGTCTTCAACCAGAACCTTGATATCCTCATGCGAGAGGCGATCGCGAAGATCAAAGTCGTGTACGTCTTGAGACGGCATTCTCTGTTGCGCGTGACTTACTTTCCTCTCGATAGTGATCATCTCCTGACTCGTATTGCCATTCATTCCCCTTGTCGCTTTAGGATCACGAAAATGATCGAGCACGCAGATTTCCAGTACGACCTGGGCGAGATGAGCGGGTTCATCACTCTCGCGGCCGACAAGCTCCAGCAAAACGGTAGTTGCTGTGCTTGGCATCAGTCGCGTCATCGAGGGACAGCCGAATCTCACGATGTGGTGTATGTTAAACAGGCGAGCCGGCGCCTGTCGTCCTCAGAAATTACTTTGCGTCGCCAGCGGGGTCCCAGCTGTGCGAGCAGACTGCGTTTCCGTCGCTGGTGCTGGATTTTCTCGACAAAGTGCGCGTGTTCCTTCTGAGAGAAGAGCTGAATCAGATGGTCGCAGAGAGTGCGCGGCAAGTTGCGGAAGGTGAGCATTCGGCCAACGGCACAAGCGATGAAGCTGTTCATGCACAACAGAAGGCGGACGTGGTGTCATCAGACATGGAGCGCTCGATCGGCTTCCTCATGGGCTGCGTCCAAGCGATCGCATCGAACGCTGCGCTCATGGAGATCTTTCGGTGCGAGATTCCAAATCTCATCCAGCTCACTGCAGAGGAGTATCCGTCGAGCGCCTTGTTCCTGCGCGACTTGTCGAGCCAAGCGCTCGCGGCAGTCTCGGACAGGAACTTTAATGCCGGTCTGGTGTGGTACCTGCACGACTGTGGCGTTATTGCGAGAACTGTCAAGCTGATATCCAAGTACACCACGGCAACCGTGACGACACCCGCAAATGCCGCGAAAGCTCTACTGGCGTTTACGGCTTTCAGAGCGTCGGTGGTGCAACATCAGTCTGGCGATTCATCTGCGTCTGCTGCTGATCTCGCTGCCACTGCTGCTGCTGTCAGCGATGCACTTGGACTGACCAAGCAGTCAGCCAACTCAACTGAGGCGAGCACTGTCGGTGAAGAGCTGTTATCATCCGAAGCGTCTGCTGAATTGAACAATGTGAAGCTGCATGAAGGATCAACCTCACCTACTGCTGAGAAGAACGTGACGTTCTGTCTGCAATCATACGACGCGCTCGTGGGGATCAAGTCGCTTGTGTACGTTCTTCAGAAGACATGCCGCCACTCGCTGGTGCTTTTAGGAGAATTCCAGTCGTCTGGTGGATACGCACTGCTGGTTCGGCTTCTGAAAGTCTGCTCAGAGCAAGACATGTCGACGTTGATCTACCTATTCACTCTACTGCTGCCTCTGGGCACAGGCTTCTCGGGAGCTTGTGGAGGTGACGAGAATATGGCGACCATCATCACCTGTGGCGCCAGAAACGTCGGCGCGTTCCTTGCCATGCGCGACTTGCTCATGAAAAGCATCAGCGAGCTGGAGATCCTCACCGACGGACAGCTCAGCGACGCGATGAAACTGCGCGATGAGCAGTTGATTTTGCAGCTCCTGACGACCATCTTACACGTGTACACGAGCGACTACGAAAACTTCCTGAGCCTGGAGCCGAAGACGCAGACGCTGGCACTAATTCTGACGAGGCTTCCGTGGATCGCATTCTACGATGCAAAGGTGATCGTGCTTCGAATCGTCGAGTATGTGTGTGCTGCTGCGAAGCCAGAGAACCCGCTTCCGACGGAGCTGCTGTCGATCCTCTGCAGCCTGTTCGTCGAGTACACGACATCCGACACTGCGCAGTTGCTCAAGATTCTGCGCGATAGCAGTGACGATCTCACTGTACGCGAGACGTGTGGGGTCGACGGGCTTGCGCGTGAGACGGACAAGAACGAGCGAATAGAAAGTGAAAGCGGTGCGATCATCAAGGAGCACACGACGAACGCAGCAGCAGGTCCGACGAATTACTCGCTTTCCTTGCTGCTATGCGGTTGCATCGTGAAGATTCTGCAGAACTCGAGCCTCGCTGTTTACAAGGAGGAGTTGAATGGCTTCGGACTTCTTGAGCGTGGGGTCTATGCTTTCTTCGTGAAGATCGCAAACTCCTTGGCGGCGCTCAGCGGTTCGGATGGGAACGTCAGACGTGCATACCTGTCGCGGATAAACTTCTATCTGAGCATGTGGAGCGCTCTCGCGACCATCATGCTGAAGGACAACTGGCGCCTGTGCATCGAGTTCCGAGAGTTGCAAATCCACCAGTCGCTGTACACGATCGCAGAAGCTCTGGTCAGCTTCGACTTGATTGAGAAGATCCCAAGGCCACAAGAGCTGCGAGGTTGCTTCAGTGCGCTGTCCGTGTTTTCGATAATTATCGAGCTGGCGAACTTTAAGGCGAGCGATGTCGTGCTGCAGAACGGCAACGCCAAGGACAAAGATTTGTCGTCGGCAGCAGATTCGAAAGAGGAGTTCACCTTGCTGCAGTCTGGGGTCGAGTTGGACTTGAGCAAGATCTTGGAGCTACTGCAACTTTTTCGCGGCTCGACTTCGCGCCAGTGCCTGCTGTTGACGGCTTTGAGACAAGTTCTGAAAGGCAAGGATTTCGTGTGGGGTCCGTGGAAATCCTGCCAGGGTTACGAAACGCTGATTGCGATTTTGTCGTCCATTGCCAATCTGGACGACGACCGAGACGACAAGCCGTTCCTCATGATGGACTCGATCCTGGAGATCATGATCGAAATCCTGGATCCAGTGAGTGGTGACGAATCGAATCGAGAGTATTTCAAGACGGAGGTTGGCTACTCGGCGATCGCAACTTGTCTTGCGAATTCCGGCGTCCTCAAGACCAAAAACCTACCGAGCGTGCTGAATCGCGTGTTTGAGCTGATTACCGGGACGTCGCCGCCTCGCAACAAGATTCGCAACGCTGACGCAGTGCACACGCTATTCTGTCTGCTTCCGAGTCTTGAAATGGACACAGCAGTGGCGTCGCTGAATCGGCTGACTCTGAAGCTGACGTCCAATGACGAGTTCACGTTCTCAAGAAAGAGGCAAACGGCGCTGCTCGTCCACGCAGGAGTGTTCAGATGGCTCGCTGATCCAGAGATCGTTCGCCTGTATGTCCACGAGACCCCGCTGAAGGCGCCGCTGACCAACTTGATCTTGGTTCTCTCCAGAGAGGAGCTGCCGACGTCCCAACTGCGAGAATTTCTGCGCGTTGTGGCGAAAGGGATGCCGCTTTTGCTCGGGAACCAGTTCCATCCGAGCGTTCGGGAAAGGGCTGCTCCGGCACAGTCGGAAGGCTCGGTGGAGAGTGGAGAAATTGGTCTGTTCCTGTTAGAGCAAGCTTTCAAGGGCTCTCGCGTGCCTCAAGTGACTGTCGGCACTCAAGTGAAAACACGCATGACGTCAGGATACATTCACGTTGTGAACACGCTGGATCGAGTGTGGCCGCCATCATCGGGGTATTCCTTCGCCTGCTGGGTTTGCTTTCCGAAAGAGTCGACTTCGAGCACGAAGCCGACGAAGTTGTCACTCACAAACCAAAACTCAATTGGCTCGGAAGGAAAGTCAGCGGGATCAGAAGGCGCGACAATCAGCGTAGCTCTTTGCGAAGGGCACATCACGATCGCGCTGGATGGAGACGATACGGACTCAGGCGAGTGCTACTGCGTGCTCGTGGGTCCGACGTTGACGTTCTTCGCAGACAGTGCCATGGCCATTCGCAACGAGAATCCGATCAAGACCCTTGACGTGACTGCCGTTGCCTGCAACGGAGACCTGGACTTCTACTTTTGGTCGCATGAGAAGCGCTTTCTAGCGAAGTGCAAAAGTGCAGACGAGATCGAGATGTGGCTCAAGGCGATGCAGCAGTCCGAGAGCATCAGCAACGTATCGGTGCAGAATCGCGGCGCGCTCGTGGACGCCTCCTCGGACGACGAGCTCCTGTTTGTGTCTGCCAAGTCGACGAATGGGTCGGAGAACGAGGTTGAGAGCGGTCTGGAAGGCTTCGTGTGCCTCCTCTCGGTGTACTCTGTCGAGTTCGCGGGTTGCTTTGTTCGGATCTACTTTGAGCAGGCGACGGGGTGTTTGCGCATCGACACGGGCTCGGTGAGCTCCGGACCGAACATGAATCCGAATCCGAAGCGAAATTCTGCGACGTTCAAGAACATCGATCTGAATTTGCTCCGCGCTGCTCCGGTTTCATCGTCACCACCATCAGCGCGAGGTAATGATGGATCACCAGGTGAAGAGGAGAAGAAGAAGAACGTTGAATGGGATGCAAAAGAAGAAAGCTCGCACTGGCATCATCTCGCGTTTACGCATCGGAAAGCAGTGGTCGGCAGTTCGCTCTTGACGCTCTACATCGACGGCTCCGAGGTGACATCGAAGAAACTGAGCTACCCATCCGCGCCAAGTACGGGCAACATGCAAGCTTTTGTGGGGAAAGATATCCAAGTTTGTGGAACCTACCCTGCTCTGCCGTGGCGTATTGGGCCGACATGGTTCACAGAAGAAGCGTTGAGCACAAATGCGATCATCTGCATGTTCCTCTTGGGACCGTCGTTCAGTGGGCAGTTCAGTGGCAGCGCGTACCGAGCAGCAGGTGATTGCCCCGAAGCGTACGCGAGCTCTCAATTGGACCGAGCGACGCAAAGGCGAGTGGATATCGTGCGAGCTGCGAAGCGCTTGCAGCTCGCAAAGCTTGGTCGAGCGAGCCGACGGCAGTGGAGCGAGTCGAGCGCATTTGGTGTCAACGCACTGGTAGCTGCAGCAATGGACCAGTCAGCTGATTCGAGTGGAGCCAGAAAAGACGACGCCAGTGACGGCTTCCGATTCCCCACAGGTTCTTCGTCATCAGCAGCTGGGGTTTCACGCAAGGAGCAGCAAAAGGCTGAAGCATTTCAGAGCTTTATCAAGCACGACTGCGCGATGAGCACGTTTGGAGCTGAGATCCTCCATCTGCTCAGCAGCTTCAAGCTCGCTGAAGATCTCGTCATGTTCTCTCTGAACACGAAATGCAGCATCCAGACGAAGAGCCACGTCTCACAGCGCACGCAAATCCAGCACGTTGGGACTGAGAAGTCGTGGCCGCTCGACCTGCCAAAAGTCCTGCTGTCCGTCGGAGGCGTGACGCAAATCCTGTTTCCGCTCCTTGAAAACGCGTGGCGGTCGACCGAGTTAAACGTTCTTCTCAAGCTGCTGGTGCACACGATACGGCAAAACCCTTCGTGTATGGCAGAATGCCTCGAGATGAACGGGTACGCGCTGATTGCGAGCATGCTCGCGGATCGCATCCAGTTGGTCGACGAGAAAGTGCTCAAGTCAGCGATCCGCTTCGCGATCTCGGGAGCTTTTCTCGCTCACAGCAAGGATGATAGTGGAACCCGCTTTCACTCAGTCGTCTCAACGAGATTGTCGCTCGTTGTCGACTCGACGGCGCTCTCTCAGATAGTTCTCTCGAGCGAACTCCGGCGGCTGCTTCCGTGGCGACTCCAGTGCCAACTGGTGACCGCTTTGCTCGATGTGCTCGATCCAGCGAATCCCAACGCGCTCTTCAATGCGCGCCAACTGCGACGGGCAGGCTTGCTCTCGTGGATCCTGCTGTACGTGTCCGAGCTGTGCAACGAAGAGTGCGTGCTTGAGAAGACGACTACGTTGGAGCATCGCTGGTGCTTCCCCGACTTCGCGTTCCCTGGCTACAATGAGCTTCTGCAGCGGCTTTTGGCACTCTTGAGGACGTATCTGCACGCTGAGAACCACGTGGACGATGTCTACGCGATCGCGGACATGCTGCTGCTCTCGATCACGAGCGACGTGGTGCATCGGAAGGAGAGCCCATTCCGCGTCGTTGTGCTCCAATTCTTACTTCACGAGATCGAGTGCGACGCGGATGCTGGACGGAAGAGCACATCCCCATCGTCGTCCTCTTCCGCAGCAAGTGGCAGCCCTGACTCTGGCGAGCTGCTCTCACCAACAATCGTGGACGCCGTGCTCTACCGCTCCTCGACAATGCCTAGTGGTGGTTCGTCGAAGAAGCGCAAAGACAAGCAGACAGACGCAGCAGCAACGGGCGGTGGACCTGGTGGCATCACGTCTCCTCTCGCTGGCGCTGCTGGCGGTGTATCTCAGCTGTTTACTTCCGCCCAAGTTGACGGCTTTGACAGCATAATGCTCGAGACCATCAGTCGAACGGATTCGGGGCCGTTTGCGTCCATCGAAATGCTCCTGGCGCTTCGAATTCTGCTCTCGCTCGCACAAGCCTACCCAGCATTTGCGCAGCACCTTTTCCAGAGCTCGTCCACGGTGTTACTGCAGAAATTCAAGCGGTCGCTCCAGAACTACAGCACGGACTCGAATGTGTACATACCGATCTTGGCGTACGTGTCCAACATCTCGATCAAAGACACCAAATATCACGACCCAGTGGCAAGCGCAAGCGCTCGACTCCAGCAGTACGCACTACCGACGCCGTGTCCGTTTACGTCTCCTGAGAAGTATTGCGTGGACCAAGTGTGGGAGCTGCTCGGCTGCCTGCTGCTGCGGAATTGTGAAGTGCAGAGCGACGAGGCAAAGACGATCAACGTGATTGTCTTTGGCCAACTCTCGTTCCAGACCGAAGTGAACGAGTCTTTTTTCACAACCATATGCAGCTCGAGCAGCACCATTTTCCGGATCATTGTGCAATGCGTGCTGTGCCAGTCCCAGCAAGAAGTTTTGACTGAGAGAGACGCTTGTGAGAAAGATCCTGCTGGTGTCAGCCCCAGATCAGACTCGGCCGCACCGACACTGCAGCATTTTCTTGGCTGTCTGATCTCCGGAAGACCATCGACATCCTTCGTGGCTGAGCTGGCGGTTGCGTGCCTCGACTTGCTGAAGACTGTGATGAGCCGAAGTCTGTTTGAGAAAGACGACTTCGCGTCATTCATGATGTACTTCTTGGAGTGCCTTGATGACGGCATCCTTCGATCAGCACCAGCGCGAACGGCATTCTCTCTCGCAGATGGACAGAAGTGCTGGCTGGCGCTGCTGGTCCACATCTTGAAGAGCACAAAGGCGCTGTCAGAGAACTGCTCGTTCTTAGTGTTGCGGAATTTGTGCACGCTCGGAGTGGCGCTGTCGAGGTATCTGGTCGATGAAAGCAAACATCAGGGCGTCGTGAACGGCACGGAACCGGGCTCCCCGGACTCCCCAAGAGGCAGCGCAGATCAATTGCGCACAGAGAGCAGCAGCAGTGGCACCGGTGGTCTCAATGGGACGACGGTGAACTGCTTTGGGACAGACGTGCTGTTTTTCTTCTTGAGCTCCATTCGGATGTGCTCGGAGCCGCACATCACCCATCTCATTGGCGCTGAAGACCAGCAATTCGTCTACGGGTGCCTCGTGTACTGCGCGCAGACGGTTCTTCTGAACGAGCTGAATGGGTTTCATCGCGCCACAGCCCCACCTCAGCGACTCCTCGACTGCCTCGTGAACTCAAAGCACCTGCTGGTGCAGCAAACAAAGTGCTCGAGCGTGATCGTGTGCGGAACATTCCCAAACCACCACGCAGCGAGTGACGCTGGAGCTATTGCGGGTGCCAATTCTGTCAGCAGCAGCAACAGCAGCGCGCCGCCCAGTCAGGGAGGTTTCTCCGGCCGTTTGAATCGAATGCGCAGTCTGAGCGCGAACGCGCACAAGGAGTTCGGCATTGGGTCCGAGTCCGACCGGAGCTTCATCCTTTCGCTCGCGGCGGAGCTGTTCCGGATGCTGGTCGACGACTCGGAGAGTGTGCGGCACGCGTCCATTTTGACATGGCAGTTCCTGATCCAGCAACGAATGGGGGTATTGAAGGAGCTGCTCATCGTCGAGCCGCGCGTCTCTCTGCTTCAGAACATCACGACCAACAAGAAAGAGGCGATCGACGTCTTCCATGGCGGCTTTGAGCGCTTGCTGCACGTTCTTCCTCCGCGAGTCGAGAGCTCCTCGAGTCTAATGTCTGGAGCAACTACCAGAGCTGATGCGATGAGCAGCAGCCGTGAGAGTTGGCTCCAGTTTCACATCTGGCTGACAGAGAACCACGATCTCCTCAAGGATCTGATCCTGATCCGCACGGAGCCCATCTATCTGCACCTGATCGAGGTACTGCTCGCGTGCCTGTGCGTTCGCAAGGTGAACACCACAGGCTCCACCACTCGACTGCTTTCGCAAACGGAGCTTGCGATCAATGTCGATTTTGCTGTGTACTTTGATCCAGAGCACGGAGGCAAATCAATCGGCGTAAACGGTGTTAGAGGAGGTGAAGATGCGGATGCCGGTGGTTACAAAGCAGCGGCTCGCAAGACGATGTTCAAGCTCAGCAACCTGCGCGAGAGCTCGCTCGATGCGATGGCCGATGCACAAGCGCGATGGCGAGAGACGCTCTTGCAGCTTTTGCACACACGATCCGTGTGGCAGTCGGAGGGCTGGCGAGTTTCTTCAGGCAGCGACCAGCGTCTGCAGAATGCAGTGGCAGATTTGTCTCCAGTTGCTACGATGTCTGCTGATACTACAGCCTCCGTAGCAAGTGCGGAATCGAAATCGTTCTACCTCGAGCGCAGCATTTTTCAGCAGAACAGCTTCAAGCACCGTTTGGACTACACGGAAGGACCATATCGCATGCGCATTCGTCTTGTGCGAAGCTATGAAAGCTGGAATGCTGGTGAGAAGAAAGAAGAAGTCGCTGCAGAAGCACCGGGCACAGCCTCGAGTGATTCTGAGCGTGACCAGCTGATGCTGAATGGTGCAGGTGTTGAAGGTCAGCACGATTTACGAGATGGTGAGCAGAACGAGAACGATCCATTCCGAAAGAGTCGAGAGTTCCACGACGCAGTTGAAGTGTTCCGAGAGTTTGTGTTTAAACACGGGACAACACACTCGAACGACGACGAAGCACAGACCTTCGATGCTGTCGGTGTGCTGATCGACATTGCCAGCCGCTCGATCTTCGACAGAACGAGAGAAGCATTTGCATCAGGTAAGAATGACTTTGTTTGCTTGCTCAGATCTGTGATTTCACTGACAGCGAATGCGTTGATGTGTTGCCTTTAGATGACATCACTCGAAGCGAGGCACAGCTTCAGCCTGCAGCCCTTGCACGCAGACTGTTCTCCTTGTACCTTACCAGTCCGTTCGAGAAAGAAACTGCAAGAGCGTCTGTATCTGACGCAACGAGCGCCGAGATCGAGCGCCTCATCTCGGCAGCAGAAGCGAATCCAATAGAGAACTCGATTCCGTCCACCATTTTCGACATCGCAGACTCGGAGTTTATGCAAGCAGCCATCCCCACAGTCTCCACACCAGCAGCCTTGGAGCCGACTGCGATGGCACTCAGTCCTGCTTCGCTCGCGGTGAGTCGAGTGATTCTCGAGTCGGATGAAGAAGACGAAGACGAGGATTTGTCTGGCATTCCGATTGGGAACAAGCTTGGAGGAGGTGATGCAGAAGACTCGGACGAAGAGGCTTTGGAGAGAGACGATGGTGACGAGGATTGTGGAGAGGAAGAACAAGCAGCGACCACAGTATCCAAGGAAAAGAAGAGTCAAAGCGGAAGCGGACTGCTCCCTCGAAAAGCGGCAGGGACAGCTGACAAGTCTGGTGAACAAGACGAGGGTTCCAACTCAACGGTCTTGGTGGCGGAGAAGATCGAGTTGGACAGTGACAGTAAGATTCTGGACAGCTCGTTTGATTACGTATATGGCGGCGTGGCTCGGTTCCTCCAGCGAGACGACTACCCTCCGCTGCGGTGCTACAATGCCATCTACATTGCTGGCATGGACAAGATCGAAGGCATCTTTGCAGTCTGCCGCCATTCGCTGTACTTCATCGGAGGGTATGAAAAGCTGTACCACGTCAGCGAACCCGAGTCTCCCGCAACTGGTGGTGGTGGCACAGGAGGAAGCTCTGCAAACCCACTGAGTCCAACAGCAAGCGTGGGATCGGGCGGTAGCCAAAGCAGCATTCCGCTTTCTCCAGGGAAATCCAGTGCGTTCAATGAGAAAACGGGCAGTGGAGCAGCGTCAGGGAAGAGAAAGGCGAAAAACGTGATTCGTAACACGCTTGCAGACCTGAGCAACCAGTTCTCGCACTCGAAGAACGCAAACAGCCAGCTCTTCACAATTGTCCCTCTTCTCGTGAACCCAGAAGCAGCGACATCCTCGGGCAACGAGCCGAGCGCGTCCAAGCGCTGGAGTATCAAGTACGCGCACGTGAAGCAGTTCTCTCGCATCAAGTACCAGCTTCGCCCCGTAGGCATCGAGTTCTTCGATATTTTCGGGTCCACGTTCTTCTTGCAGTTCGAGTCTCAGGCAGAGCGCGAGGAGATCATCAAGGTGATCTTCCAGATGCCTATTGTGAACAGCATCTTCTGGAACCCGTTGCTTCGCTCGAGTGCGTTGTCGCTGTCCGTTAAACGGATCCGCCAGGCGCTCACGAAGCGCTGGCTGCGCGGCTCGATCTCCAACTTTGAGTACCTCATGCACCTGAACACGCTCGCCGGTCGAAGCTTCAACGACATCACGCAGTACCCCGTGTTCCCCTGGGTCGTCGCTGACTACAAGAGCGATTTCCTGGATCTCGACGACAGAGCGACGTTTCGAGACTTGTCCAAGCCGATGGGGGCGCTAGGGGAGAACCGCGCGGCCCAGTTCCGCGAGCGCTACTGTGCGATGAGTGACGTGGGTCCTGGTCCGCTGGACTCCCCCGCGTTCCACTACGGCACGCACTACTCGTGCTCGGCATACGTTGTCAACTACCTCATTCGGCTCGAGCCGTTCACGAAACTAGCACTGGAGCTACAGGGTGGCTACTTTGACCACGCTGACCGGCTGTTCTGCAACATCCCGTCGTCCTGGAAGTCGGCGTCGACCGATAACTTGCAGGACGTGCGTGAGCTCATCCCCGAGTTCTACTTCTTGCCAGAGTTCCTCTACAACTCGAACAACTACGACTTTGGTACGACGCAGAGCGGTGAGGTTGTCTCGCAGGTACGGCTGCCGCCGTGGGCTCAGGGCGATCCGCGCGAGTTCATTCGCGTGCACCGGCGCGCGCTGGAGTCAAAGTATGTGTCGGAGAACCTGCACCACTGGATCGATCTGATCTTTGGCGTCAAGCAGACGGGCCAAGCGGCGCTGGACGCGCAGAACGTGTTCATGCACGTGACATACGAAGGCACAATCGACATCGACCAGATCGATGACCCCGTGATGCGCAACGCGATGTTGTCGCAGATCGAGAACTTTGGCCAGACGCCGTCGCGCATCTTCTCGAGTCCTCACCCGCAGCGCAAGGTACCCTCGCTGCTCTCGCCGTCGGGAGCATCTGCCTCGGCGGTTGGACACCAGTACGAAGGCAACACGCTGAGCAGCATCGAGGCGTACGTCAAGTGGCACACGCCGCTGGCGCCGGCGCTCGTGGCAATCGGTAAGGACTACGTCTTCCTGAAGAAGACGCTGACCACGAAGGTGCTGGATGATGCCGCCGTTGGGGATGTGAAGCTCGTGAACGACAAGTTCCAGTGTCGCAGCGTCAAGTGCAGCTTTGTGCCGCCGCGCTTCACCAAGTACGCCGACTGGGGGAGCCCCGACGGCACGATCAAGTTTCGCGTGCACCAGAGCTCGGCGCGGAACCGCGAGGTGAACAAGGTGATCGGCGTGATCGAGGGTGCGCACGACTGCGGCGTCAACTGCGCAACGTTCTCGGACGATGGTCTGCTGTTCGTGACAGGTGCGCAGGACGGTGTGGTGAACGTGCTCGAGTGCCTGAAAGTGAGCGGCCAGCGGATCTTCAAGCAGGTTGCGAAGCTCGTTGGCCACGGTGACGCGGTCGTGAGCGTCGCGATCAATAAGGTACCAAGCATTGAGTGGTTGCTGTGAATGGGCTAATGACTGATTGACTCACACACTTATTGTTCTTGTACGATGCCTTGCAGGACTTCAACCTGATTGCGAGTGGCTCGACTGACTGCGGCGTGATCCTGTGGGACTTGCGCACGCGAGCTTTCCTTCGAGAGCTTGCGGGACATAGCGCATCGGTGACGAAAGTTGGCATCAACAGCGCGAATGGGAATGTACTAACGCTCACCGCGACTGAGTTGCGCGTCTGGAGCATCAATGGCGACCTGCTAGCGGTCACAAACACGGTGACGTGTGGGCTAAGCGCAATCGTACGTACCCTAACAAATCATGGCTGATATTGTGTTTCCCCGCCACAGCCACTAACACTATTCATGCTTACTCTCGCAGACGTCGGGGATCTCAACGCGCTGCGATATGTGGCAGGACGGCGTCGTGGCGGCCACGGGCCACTCGAACGGCACGATCGCATTGTGGGGAATCTCGTACCCATCCGAGATTGAAAGGGAGAAGCGAGTGAGGCGTGGTGAGAATGAGCCAGCGCCGAGCGCAACACTGTCTCCGTCACAGGTAGCCTCCAGTAGTGCCAACAATGCGCGAGCTGATGGCGTGCGTACCCCGGTTCGCATCGGCACAGAGTTACGTGCGGATGGCCAATCGCGTTGTGTCATGAAAGTGGTTCCATCCTGCCAGCTTTTCATCATGAAGCTGCTGCTGGACCACCGCGCGGCCGTGACAGCGCTGACGCTCGGCGCAGACCAGCGGCAACTGCTTTCGGGGGATGCCGACGGCAACTGCATCCGCTGGGTGGACGACAGCATCAGCATCAACATCCTGTAGAGAACGAACTGCTTTCTACCCCTCGTCCAGAGTGTGTTCACTAGAGTTTGTATTATCTCCACAGGAGTGCATGCATGGACTGGCTACAAGAGACGCGTCTCGCCGCCCACCAGACAGGGTTCAAGACTTGTGTCCAACGCGCGTGAAGAATAGAACAAGGCGAGAGATAAGTTCTCGATCTCCTCCCAGCGTGTTCCCGTGTCTGGATCTCCATGTATCGCACTGATCGCAATCATCTGTGCTCTTCGTTCGTTCAGCAGTTCGAGCGTTCTTTCGGCTCTCCATGAAACCAACGCGGAAGAACGAAATGCGTGGCCGATCGATCACATGGCGTCTCTTCGCGGGGTCCAAGAGCGAGCAAGCGGCGTTTCGCTGCTATCCCAATTCGCAGTCGGTCTGGCGTTGGCCCTCAGAGTTTGATTTCTGCTTGCTTGTCGCCGATGTTATCCATTTTCTGCTTCGAGCTCCGGGTGCAACTCACTCAAATGGCAGCTTTGATGCTGGCCTCTCAAGGGCAGACGCACCAGAAGCGTCACCAGCGAAGATCCATGCGCGATCGAAGCTGCAACTTGAGACCAGCAGCTCTCCACGTCTCCTCACTGCTCGTGGTGGTACTGCTGCTACTCCAGATAGCCTCAGGCTCAGCCTCGTCAGCGTCTTCTTCATCCTCTTCATCATCCACATTTTCAGGCGACACCGAACGGAAGCGCAGCATGCATCACCACTGCATCCACGACGAGAAAGTGGACGAGTTCGAAGCGACAGTCGACCAGGCGTCGATTGTCAGCCCGCAGCGATTGCTACAACCACAGCCGGAGCAAGAACAGAAAGAGCAGAGCTGGATCGTCGAAGGCTTTCTCGATACCCTCGGGCTTTCTGCGGCGACCTACAGACGCGTGCTGCAGAGCTCTGCCACGGCGTCTACAAGCGCGTTCCAGCAGATCCGCATCGCATTCGACCTATCCAAGCTCAGCAGCGACGATGGCTTCATGTGCGTACACGAGGGGGACATCGTGAACGTCGACGGCCAACAGTACAACTGCTCCAAGGACGACATCCTCACGCCGGCGAAGAAAGAGTTCATCGTGTCCGTGCTGCTCAAGGGCATCAATGACTACTTTGAGAACACGCTGTCCGTACAGAGCGTGATCGGGAACCTCATTGTCCCGGGGCTCACGTGCTCAGCGGACGCGACATGGGCGTGCTGCTCACGATCCATCTCACCTTCATACAAGACTGACGGAGTCGCGAACGCTGACTACCTGCTGCACGTGACTGGCCGTCCGACGACTGGCGCCACGATCGCCTGGGCGTTACCATGCAGTATCGACCAGTATGGACGCCCGATCTCCGGCCAGGCGAACTTCGGACCGGGCAAACTTGACCCGAGCACGCCAGCTAGTCGAGATGAGCAGATCGCCACTGGTATCCACGAGATGACCCACGCGCTCGTGTTCTCCAAGAACCGGTTCTACGACTTCCGGCAGCCGCTCAATGGGAAGCTCTGGGGATACAACAACGTCGTCTCACAGGTTCAGGGCCGCGGTGGGATCACTGTGAGTAAGATCATCACGCCCAACGTCGTTAAGCAGGCGAAGCGACAGTTCAACTGTTTTGACTGGGTCGGCGCAGGTCTGGAGCTCGAGAACGGCGACAAAGGTAGCGCGGACTTTAGCTCCCACTGGGAGAAGCGCATGGTCATGAACGAGTACATGAGTGCCACGAGCTCGTACGACCCGGTGTACTCGGCGTTCACATTGGCGCTCTTTGAAGACAGCGGGTGGTACCAGGTGAGCTACAAAGGCGCACAAACCCTGCCCTGGGGATACATGGAAGGCTGCGGTGTCGCCATGTCGCTCTGCTCCGAGTGGAGTGACCGGTATGCCTGCAAGGACGCGTCGCAGCTCGCGTGCACGGCCGACTACAGCTCCAAGGGCTACTGCAACGTAGCGAGCTACAGCTCGAGCATCCCCGCGGGCTTTCAGTACTTCCAGGACCCCACGTTCGGCGGCCGCGACACGTACGCCGACTACTGTCCGTTCTACCGCGCCTACAGCAACGGGGACTGCCGTGGCATTGGTCGGGTTGCAACGTACGCTGACACAGACAACTTCATGGAGGAGGTGGGGCTCTCGAGCAAGTGCTTCATGTCGAGTCTGAGCAAGCGCTCGAGCGACTCGGATCCGGTGCGAACGACCTGCTACCGAGTCACTGGTTGCACTGCAACGAGCCTCAAGCTCTCGGTCGGTGGCAAGGACGTCGAGTGTCCGCTCGAAGGCGGCACCATCACTGTCAGCGGCTACCGAGGCCAGCTGCAGTGTCCCGTGGGCACCCGACTCTGCCAGATGCTGCAGGACAAGTGCTCAGGCTCGGGCGTGCTCCTGTCTGATGGGACGTGCCAGTGCAACCCTGGATACGTCGGCAGCGATTGCTCGGGCATCGCGTGTCCAATGAAGGGCGGGCAGCAGTGCAGTGGAGATACACACGGCACGTGCGACGCCAGTACGGGTACGTGTAAGTGCACGGCCGTGTACACTGGTCTGTCGTGCTCGGACCTAGTGTGTCCCATCTTCGACGGCAAGAACGACACCGAGTGCTCGGGCCAGGGGACGTGTGATCGCACCTTTGGAACTTGCACTTGCAGAAATGGGTACAGCGGCAAGGCGTGCGAGTGCGTGCCCGGATGCACGGCCACGAGCTGCGGGGCCAACGGAGTCTGTGACTGCACCACTGGCGCGTGCTCGTGTTCTCAGGGGTACTCGGGTGTTAGCTGCAGTTTGAATGTAGCGCCTGCGGTCGTCGAGCTTACCGAGGCCGGCGGCCCAGTGACGGGCATCGCGGCTGCCAAAGAGTACAAGTTCTACAAGATCAAGCTCAACTCGAGCTCCTACGACGTGACGTTCATCGTCGAGTACGCCAGCAAGTCCGGGGTCGACGTCGACCTCTACGGCTCCTTCGACGACGAGTTTCCGACGTCGCTGAGCTCCAAGGGTGCACTTTTTCGGAGCGACTTGTCCGTTGGCACGCTCGATGAGATCAATTTGTGTGGCAGTCTGGGCGCCTTCCCACGAGGATTGAACGACACGTTCCGGTACTGTCCTCGTGCGACGTCGGCCTACTTGCTGGAGACGCCCGGATACTTCCACCTCTCGGTGTTTGGGTACGCTGGCGGCGCGTATACGCTGCGTATCGAGACGGACAAGTGCAAGGGCGTGACGTGCTCCAACCACGGCAGATGCGGCGTTGTAAGTACTTGATGGAGAGGTACACTGTGACTGTCTTAAGACTCCTACGTAGATACTGACGAAAGAGCCTTGCTGTCTACATGTGTGTTTATTACAGAACTACGCCGGCGTGTGCACGTGCGATCGGTACTGGAGCGGGGAGGATTGCAGCGTCCCCAGGTGTGGCCCCGACTGCCAGGATCTCGGTATCTGCGGTCAAGCAAACGCCATCAGTACTGGCGACGACGCAGACACGGCAACGAGCTTCTCGAGCAGCGGCGACGATCCAGGGACTACGTCCGTCACCACGGAGATCTCGACCATCGCTTCGTCCGTGATCACATCAGCGAACCCACTGCGCAACACGTCCGAGTGCTACGGCAACGGGGTCTGCCAGGTGCTTAGGAAAGCGGACGGTACAGATATGCCGACGTGTATCTGTGACGAGGCGTTCTCTTTTTCGAATCCTAGTCCTTCCCAGGCTCTGTGCAAGGAGCTACTGCCGTCCGTCGCGTACATCCAGCACTTTACTGAGCCATTCGCAGTCTCAGCTAATCTCCTGGACCTGCAGCTGGCAGTGAATGCCTGGGCGCTGTACACGATCGTCATCAAGGACGCGTGGGAGATCTTCGTGGCGAACCTCGAAGTGACGTCCACCGAGACCGACGCGATGCTCTTTGTGCGCAAGGAGAGGCTGCCGTCTGTTGGCTCGGCGAGTGTGGCCTCGTTATCCTCGTCGTATCTCCAGTTCATGGACAGCGACGGCTGGACGGCGGGGTCCGCGACGCGCAAGATCGTTCTGAGCCGTGCGACAAGCACGTTGAGCTCGGGGCTGTACTACATCGGGGTCTTCAACAGCGCCTACGCCCGAGCCAGTCTCGCGTACACGCTCTCGGTGAACGTGACAAGCAACTGCACTGGCACGCCGCTCGTGAATGGGACTGTGAGCAGCAACTATGGCATTTGTGAGAATGGCGGCCAGTGCAACGCCAAGTCGAGCCAAATCTGCACGTGTCCGACCGGGCTTAGTGGGAAGTACTGCGGCCTCGAAGTATCGCGAGCTATCCTCTCGCCCAGCAGCGCAACGACTGGAGCAAGCCAGAGCAATGGGAATAGCTCCTCGCTTGCCTACTTGGCGTTCTCGATGGCGAACACCAGCACTCTCGACATTGGCGCGTGGAGCTACTACTCGTTTGAAGTGAGCGACGTGAACGTCAAGCTGATCCAGATCAAGCTGCTTATCGAGAACGACCTGGACACGGCGACCCCGGTGCTACCGCTGCTGCTTGTCCGCGGCCCTAGCGATGATGGGTTCCCGACATTGTTCTCCGAGTGCCAGCAGGATTTCTCTGCGATCGCATCTCACGCGGCGCAACAGGTCGTGGCGATCCCGATCGAGACGGCGTGCTCATACGCGGCGAATTTGAAAGACTGCTTCAAGGTCGCGGTGTACAACCGCCAGTACTCGGGTAGCACGCTCCGGTACCGCCTCGAAGTGCGGCTTTTTGGCTCCACAGCCGCGATGTACCCATTGCAATCCTGTGGCGCCGCTGGTGACACCGTCAACTGCAATGCTAATGGCAAGTGCATCCTTGTAGCTGCAGGTGTTGGCACCGATGCTGTTCCATCGTGCCAGTGCGCCACCGGCTGGTCGGGCATGCGGTGCAACTCGCCGCAATCGTTTGCGCTCCCGCAACTCTGGAGCGCGATCAGCAACATCTCGATGCTGTGTTCTGTGTGCTCGTCCACGTTTTCGCTGGCGCGCGGCGAGCTCAAGATGTTCCGCGTGCCCGAGAGTCTCCGCGAAAACTCGGGGCTGCGGCTCAGCGTTGTGACCACTGCTGGCAGCAGCACTGGTGGCGTGATCCCGAGTGTGTACGTGAGCGAGGTGCTGCCGCGCTCGATCTATGACTTTTCGCACATTTCGATCGCGAACGAGTCCGCCACGGGGAGTAACTCTCAGGTGCTCTCGCTGCCGAACGCGTCCTTCACGGGCCACTTCTGGGTCGTAGTGTACTCGGACTACCCGACAGGGGAGCCCGTGGGCGTGTCTGCGATCACCGCACCCTCGCTGGACAGGAGACGACTCGAACGAGAGCTTCGAATGCTGCACTCGAAGCAGTCGCTGCGGCTTCTCACGACCGCAGCCAGTAGTAGCGGTAGTGCGGGCTCCGAGACAGGCACGTTCCAGCTTGTGGCAGAAGTGTACGAGCTCCCTGACGGCACGACGAACGGTAAGCTGCTGACCAAGAAGTCGTTCCTGCGCGAGGTCTTCTGGTGGCTCTTCCACACACCCATCGGCCTGGGCGTATTCATCTTCGTGAGTGTCTTCTTGGTGCTTATCGTCTCGTACTGCCTCTGGCGCATCTGCCACGCACCCGAGAACCAGGATAAGCAGACGGCGCGTTACTTTGGCCGCAACGCGCTTGGCGCCACGGCCTCAGGCGACGGGGGCGGCCACACTCCGTCGGGGATGACGCTCGCACCGATCAGCTCCACGGCCCACGTGCGGGATGCTTATTCGCCGCATTTGCGACAGGAGCACGACGTGGAGCTCGGCGCAACCGCAGCGAAGAGCACGAAGGCGTCGCCGCTCGCGACGACGAAGAAGCAGAAGGGCAAAAAGTAGGCCTTCGCGATCAGTGAAGGGGAGGGAAAGAAACAAAGGGAATAAGCTGTGACGCGTGCATATAAAGTGTAGCCATTAGGTGCAAATGTAGCCATCTTGGTTTCGAGACCGGAACTGGATTCAAGGTCAGCTCCGAGCCTCGTTAATCGGTACCGATTTGTGAGTAGATCTACCCTCTCAAAAGCGATCCCACCAGCTGTTTCTCACAGTGGGGAGATCTTTCTCAATGGATACTTTCCAGCAGCGCAGTGTGCAATTGTGCGTCAAGGCGAAGTTTGGCTCCGTGGCAATATAATAACGGAGCCTTTCAAGAGCACTCTCCTCTGATGGTGACTCCCGAGGTCAACTGTTGTTGTTGTGCGTGCGAATGAGCGAGTCCTTTCCCCTCTGAAGAAGACAGCAGCCATCGAAGAGCTCCAAGCGCGTCCGTCCAGACAGTAGGCGCCTCGCTTTCTGACTCAGGGATGGAGAAACGAATGGCATTACGGGCGAGCTGGTTGATTGTGAGGGGCTCACCACTGCTGCTGCTGCAGCACAAGGTGGTCGTCAACACCTTTCCTCCCTCCATTCGATTCAGACTGAAGACGGTGGCACAGCCAAGCGTTCCTTCGAAACCACACAGAGAAGGAACCAGAGCGAGTGTAACGCCTCGCACAATTCGTCTTTGGCTTCGGGGGCTCTCTTTCAGTGCCAGATATAGCGACTGGATTATGGCTATTTGTGTATTGCTCAAATTCCATTGTGGTGGTCGCTATTTATTCCCTGACTTTCTCCGGCCGTCTTGGCTTTCCTGCTGCCCATACAAATCCCAAGGCACATCAAAACGTGGGGCCAAGAGAGATTTGTTTCCGATAAAAAAAGAGGCGTGGTGGCATACAAACACCAGGTCACTTGAACTGGTTCTCTCTCTCTCTCGACATCCTTTCGCACACGTGGTTGGGATCTTTTGGATCTTTTCGCCCAAATGGAGAATCGAGACGCGTTCTGGTCTGGACGGAAGATAATAATAACACCCAAGAGCTCCAAAACTCCACGTGATCGCCATGTTTCTTTCCACGTTCTCGTCCCCGTCGCCTGTGTTCTCGTTATTATTATCCGACATCACTTTCCAAGAAGCCTCGCGCAGGACAGGTGTGAAACCCACAGGCACACACGTGCACATCCACACGCGCGCGTGTTCTCAAGCGACCAGCTGCAGGATGGTGTTAAACTGCAAGACGCCAGGCAGCAGCACTAGCACTCGCACCAGCAGCAACAGCCACATGGGCTCCAAGAGCGCAGGCGCGTTCGCCGCGGACGTAGCCAGCAATGGCGTGACGACAGCGACAGCGACGGCAGCCAAGTCCAAGTTCTCGTTCGACAAGTTCTTCTTCGGCGGCAAGCGTAGCAAGCAGAAGAAGCTCGCCAACCAGTGCGAGCGGACGGGTACGCACTCCAGCAGCTTGTTCTTCTCCAAGAAGAGCTCCCATGAGGCTTCAGCATTGTTAGCTGCTAATGCAACAAGTAGCACGGCCAAGTACCCGAGTCTGCCGCGCGACAACTCCAAGACGTCGTACCGCCCGCCGCCCATCATGACGAGCGAGGCACTCAAGAAGATGCAGGCCAGCAGCAGCAGTGCGGCGAACGTGCGACTCTGCCAGTCCCCAGGCGGCCGCGGCAACATGCAGCTCGCGATCCCGATCACGCCGCCGTCCGTGACCAACAAGAAGAGCAAGCACAAGCACCATAGCCCGGTGGCAGATGAAGGGCTGCGCGCCAGTGGCATCTATGGCCGCTTCTCGTCGGCCTCGGGCGGGAAGAACGCGCTCGCGGCGTTCTCACTGGGTCCGTGGCGAGAGAGCGCGTCGTCGCACTCGTCACGTGAGCTGCTTGGCTCACTTCGCGAGAGCACAGTCCAGGATTTCCTGGCCTCTCTACCGAGAGATCTCGCAGTGGACGTGACCACGATCTGCACACCTTCGAGCATCTCGCTGGCGCGCAAGCACATCGCGCGCGTGCTGCAGTTCCACGTGTTCGAGATCCGGTCGACCAAGTGGGCCGCGTACTTTCTCCAGATCGTCAAGCGCGCGCGTACGATGCGCCAACTCTCTTCCGGGGACGCGGTGTCACTGCGCTGGGTCATCTGCGCCTACGTGCAGCAGGAGGTGCGCACGCGTCGGCGGAAGAAAGAGGCGCTGGACCAGCAGATGCAGAAGAAGATGACTGACTACCGCGTGGCGCTGCAGTGCATCGGCGGCACGACCGTGCTCAAGTACGGCCGCAAGGGCAAGCCGCACCAGACGCAGCTCGTGATCGAGAACGGCGAGTACTTCCGCTGGACGTCCAAGCTGCTGTCGCACGCCACGACGATCAAGAAGAAGAAGTCGATCCCGCTGGCGTCCGTCATCGCCATCCGCGCCGGCCCCACGACCGAAGTGCTCACGCGCGCGCTGCACAAAGGCACGCTGGCGCTCCAGGACGCCAAGTGCACCATGTCGCTCATCACGGCCACGCGCACTTTTGATATCAAGGCCAAGAGCGCGGCCGAGCGCGAGTGGCTCCACAAGAGCTTTGCGTTTTTGGTGGAGCTCGCGCACGAGCACGAGAAGCGCGTGGCGCAGCAGGTGGAGCTCTCGATCATGAAGCGCATGGAGACGCTGAACGTGTGGAAGCACGGCCGCAAGGGCCGGCCGCACAAGACGCGCATCTTCATCAACCGCTTCGGCGAGATCTCGTGGCAGGGCCGCAGCAACGACTCGATCCAGTTGGACGAGATCGTAGCCATCGACTTGGGGCACCGCACCCAGGTCTTCTCGCGCTCGCTAGCCTCGGGTTTTGCCACATCGCGGGTGTCGAGCAGGTGCTTCTCGCTCGTCACGCGCACGCGCACGTTGGACATTGAGACCGACAGCGAGCACATGCGCGACTGGTTCGTCGTGGCGTTCCGGTACCTCATGGACAAGGTGCAGGAGAAGACCGCGGCGCTCAAGCGCGAGAAGGCCGAGAAGCAGCTCAAGCTGCTCCAGGAGCTCTGTGGCGGCATCGGAATCGCCAACATCTCCCCGCCTTCACCAGCAGCAGGTCTACCGGCCGCCGTACATGCATAAAGACAGCCAACCGATTTCACTTGCTAAGCCAAGTGACCACCCAACAGAAACAGTTATCGACTACCGCGGTAACGTACAGATTCAAGAAAACATACAATTCAGGTCAGTGCGTGCGTTCTCAGCCATTCGTTTATGTTGTTGTAGCTCTATGTGTTGCTGCTGGATGGCAGCTGCTGGTCTTCTACAGGTGTGACTTGAGTGGCATTGGCATTGGCGGCCGCTGCCGTCATGGCCGCGTAGTGCAAGATGTCGCGCTGGGTCTTCATCCACTCCTCGATCTGCATGCGCTCTTGCGCGCGCGCGTTCGCAATGCGCGTCTCCATGATCTGCGTGAGCGCCAGCTGGTGGGCCTGCTCGAGGATCTCCAGCTGGCCGTTGCTGAGCACGGCCAGGTCGCAGCCCGGCGTCAGGTAAAAAGGGTTCAAATCCACGATCGCGGCGTTCGGGATCGAGTTTTCGAGCGCGAGCTTCATCTCGTCGACCGTCAGGTGGGCTTCGGCTTCCTGTGAAGAGTTCTGGCTGCCGGTGCTGTTAAACTGCTGGGTACTACTGCTACCCGGCAACCCGAGCGACGCAGCCTGGGCCTGAGCAAAGTGGTTGGGACGCATCTCGTCGCGGTTCATAAACTGGCGGCACTTGACGCACTTGAGGCTCAGGCCGTCGGTCATCGCGAGCGTCTTCGCGAGGCACGTGCCGCAGTAGAGCTGCGCGCAGCCGCTGCCATTCACGCTCACGCTGCACTGGAGGTTGTCGTTCACGAGCTCGCCGCAGATCCCGCACGCCAGGTAGCCGATGGCCTCGGACACGTTCTCGTTCGCGAGGTGCAGGCGACCGACCCACTTGTCCTTCGCCTCGGCCGCCGCCAGTTGTGTCCCCGACACGCGCTGCGAATGTTTCCAGAGCGAGCGGTTCGCGGATGCGTATCCTAAGGCCGAGGCTTGTGGTCCACCCGTTGCTGACCCAGTGGCTCCAGAACTAAACCCGGACGAGCGCCACGAGGACGCAAATCCCAAGTGGCCTCGCGCGCGCTCCTGGGTTCTCGAACTGAACGGCGATGAGAAGAGAGACGAGGAGGAGCTAAAGATCGGCGTCGACGAGTACGGCAGCGCTGCCGAGTGGGTGGTCAATCCGATACTGGAGTGCGGACGACTGGGTGGTGCCGCGGTGCCAGCACGAGCGCTCTCTGGTGCTGAAGAAGTCGACTTCTTGTCCTGAGCAAGCCATGGAGCTGACGTGGATGCAATACCATTACTAGAGCGAGCAGTCGACGAGGATGATGAGGTGGGGGATGTCGATGGGACAGTGGTCGATGCCACTGGATCATCTGGTGCGCCGGTGTCGTATCGGTGCTGCTTGAGCTTCCGTCGGAACGGGACGACCTCTGTACACAGCGACACTCATCGTTAGCCTCAATGGACCATGGCAACAACATGAGAGCTCCAAAGAAATCACGTACTCTGTGCGGGTGACTTGCTTGTGCGGCCTCCAGGAGTCGATGCCACATTACCCTCCAGTGGAGGACTCGATGTCTCCCTTGCTGCGGCAGCAGTCTCAGCTTCTGCCTCCTCTGGGGCAACTGCAGCAAAGAACTTGCTCGGCTGCTTCTTGCCCACGGTTGTCCAGACCCCAGAGAGCGCGGCGCTGTCGTCACTCTGCTCCTCGGAGCCCTGAAGCTCACTCGCTTCTGTATCCACTGGCGCCGCTGGACCATCATCCTCCGAAGGCTCGGCCTTCTCAGCTTCGTCCTCATCTGAGCTCTCACCACTGGAAACCCGTTCGCTGTTCTCAGCGAACTTTCCATCCAGCGAGCTCGCACCCGAGCCATCCCCGCCAGCAGCTCCATTCACACCACCACCAGTGTTCGGAGCCTGCTGCTTGGCTGCTGCCTTCCGCTTCTGCTTTTTGTTCTTCTTCTTGCTCTTCTTGCTACCACCGGCAGCCACAGCACCACCCACAATACCACTGTTGATGGCATTACTATTGGCAGCACCCGCGCTCTTGCTGCCGGCGGCGGACTGCTCCTCCATCTCCAGCATCGTCATCATGCGCGCCGCCGCCTCTTCCTCCAAGTTCTGCCAGATCGTGCGCAGGTGGTCCACACACACGTCGCTCTCCTCGAGCCCCGTCTGCTCAGCTTCCTCTAGCGGCGTCTGCCCAATGGCGTTGCGCAGCGTGATGTCTGCACCAAGCTCGAGAAGCGTCTTGACGGACTGCAGGTACCCGCACGACGCGGCCAGGTGCATCGCAGTGCTACCTTCGCGGTCTTGAAAGTTCACGAGCTTCGGGTTTCTGTGTATAACGAGCGAACAGAAACAACGAAAGGAGTGAGATGGCTGGTTAAGTAAGTACAAGGATCCTGTACTTACTTTGCGAGCAGCATCTTGATGATCTCGGAGCGCGCGTCGTCGCTCTCATCCTCCTCAGGGTCCTCGCCGATCATGACGGAGCAGATGAGCGTCGTCGCGCCGTACTGGTTCACGACGTTCACGTCCGCGTTGTGCGCCAGCAGCACGCGCACGCACTCGGCGCGACCTTCGATGCACGCCCAGATCAGCGGTGTGTCTGTCGATATCGCATAGAAAATGCAACTCACGTTAGACAATCGTAGATACTAACGGCGTTTACCTAGCTGTGAGCAGCACGCACCTGCGTTGATGTTCCAGCAGTCGACGTAGCGCGCGTCCTGCTTGCAAATCGCCTCGACGATCTCCGCGTCGCCATTCTATTGACACACACTCACAGTGAACATCGATCATCACGACATGCCAGTATCAAAGAGCAAGTGCAAGACGTCTCGCTTGCACACACCTTGGCAGCGAAGTGCAGGGCCGTGGAGCGCAGTTCGTGGGTGCGCACCGCGACGTCGGCGCCGCGCGCGAGCAGCTCCACGACGATATCCTTGTGGCCCTCGGCGGCCGCGATCATGAGCGCCGTGAAGCCGTCCACGTCCACCTCGTCCACGCCCACCTTGCTCTCGTCCAGGATCTGCTTGAGGAACGTGACGTCGCCCTCCGCGGCGCACTCGTAGAAGTTCATGGCCCACGTCGCGCCGTCGTCCAGCTCCACCTCGAACTCCTCGGTCGTGACCTCCTCTTCGGACTCATCGGCTGCCACCGCTGCGGTGGCGTCACCGCCTTCTCCTGTGGCGTCACCATCGCGAGTGGCGGCGGTGGTAGTCGTCGTGCTCTTGGCGCGTTTGGCGCGGAGCTCGGCGCTCTTCCTCGTCGCCGGCGCCATTTTGCTCCTTTTTTCGTACCCGTTCACAGCTTTGTTGGTGGTGTCCGCAGTCGGACCGGCCGAGATGGGTCAGCTTGAGAATAACCATTTTGTTCATCTAAAAATGGGTGCTTTTTAAAACACGATAAAACCACGTGAAAGAAGCTTTTTAACAGAGTGTGGCAAAAAGTAGTTCTTGTGCCTTTCACCTTGTTTTGCAGGTTGACGAGTTGTAATTCGGGCTGTATTCCAATCAGTCCTCCATAACTCTCATTCAGGGCCATTTCCGTAACTACCCTCTCTACTTGCGCGATTTACGCATGTAGCCGGTGCAATAGCCAAATTTCGGTGGCTGGACACACCTGCTGCGCAGCGCTTTTTCGCGCGCGAGGAGTGTTCAGCTCCGTGCTCGCTCCACCGTTTCCATACAAAATAACAGACGAAGAGGCCGACGCCTTCTGCATGTTGGTACTCCCCCTCCTCGCATGATGGAGGCCTCCAGCTCCCCGCGAGCTGCTCACACGCGCGTGAGTCCACGAGTGCCGCCTTTTGTGTGTGGCTTTCTGGCATTCTTCCCAAGGTCCGGAGCAACTGCTTTCTGCGCTCGGCGAAAAATCAGTGTGTGGGGTTGTAGCTCGCGCGCTGATTGGCTGGTGGGCTTCCCCCATTTGTCGTCTCGATAGTGAAACCAAGTCAAGTGACAAATAGCCCGCTCCTGTTACTCGAGCGGAGTCGTCTCCATACTGAAAGCGAGTCAAGTGACAACCCTCTCTGGAGCGGTTAGCTGAAAATTACCGGCGCGAACAGCTGCGCGGGAAAGTTTCCTGCCCTGTCTCTCCCTCCTTCCTTCCTTCCTTCTTTTCTCGCTCGGTCGCTCTCGCTCTCTCTCGCGCTGTGCTCTGGTCTGACCGCGCAGGGCCGTTAGTACGGAAAACAAACAGAGAGCGACGCGCGCGCCCCGCCTGCCTTCACGCCCATTCACGACACGACAAGCTAGCGCCCCCGCGACGTGCCGATTGATCCGCCCGTCGACCGCAGCGAAAGAAGGAAAACAATCCAGCGCGCGCGCGTGTGTGTGTGTGTGGCCAGCAGTCCGACTACTCAGAGGAAGGCAACTCGCTCTTCCCCCTCCCTCACTCCGGTTCCTTTCCCCGCGTGCTCCCTACACGCGTCGTCTTCCGCCTTCGCCACGCTACGAGTAGCAAGGTACGCCGCCTCCCCCCCCCTCCCTTCTTCTCGTCTTGTGTCGTGATGGGAAGCCGAGAACATGGGTCTCATGATCGCGTCGTTTTTTTGTTGGCTTCTTTTTTTGGTCGTTGGTTGGATCAACAGGAAATCTCCATTAATTCATCATGAGCGGCTCGAACGACCGACGATGGAGCCTCGCGCGCGCGACCGAGTTCTTCAGCGGCGACGGCAAGCCCGACATGTACGACCACGAGCTCGTCCTATCTATTCTTGTGGAAAGGTCGGCAACAGCAGCCTTATCAAAAACAACTGTGTTTGTGTGATTCACAGGCTTGACATCCGCGGGATGACCGCTGTGACCAAGGGGGCGACCGGAAAGCGTGACAAGTTTCGCAAGAGCGTGTCGCGCTGCGGCGTCTCGATCTACGGGCCGAAGCACTCGCAGTCCACTGGTGCGTGTATAATCTTGCCGCTGCCGTGGGGGGAGGGAGTTTTGAAAACATGGCAAGGATCTTACTCGCGTGACTTGTCCTTTTCAGCAGAAGTGAACAGTGCTGCAGGCGCCCGCGAGAAGATCTTCATCGAAGATCCACGCGCTCCGTGCCTCAACATCGACTACTCGAACGACTCGTACCGCCTGCTGCCTTCATCGGAGAAGTTCTCGGCCCACACGGGCGTGTGCCAGATTCTAGGAACCAAGTGTATCCGCGGCGGCAAGCACCGCATCAAGGTTGGCGACATCATCCGCTTCGGCTCGGTGGGGCTCCTCGTGACCGAGATCGACACGGGCGGCGTTGGGCCGAACGACGCGTGTCTCTCTACCTCTGAAGTGAATGGGCTCATCCAGCGCGTCGTGTGCCACGACGAAGCCATGGTGGACGCGGACAGCGGAATGGACACCGACGACGACGCCGGCGAGGTTTCCGGAAATGACGAGTCGAAGCCTCGTGCGTCTCAGCAGCGGCAGTCGGCCACGGCTGTGTGCTACGTGTGCTACGATGAGACAGAGGACGACAACCCTCTGATCTCGCCGTGCAAGTGCTCGGGTGACACCAAGTACATCCACCTGAACTGCCTCAAGCGATGGAACACCAACGGTGAGAAGAACGAGATCTGTACGGTCTTGGACGAGAGCAACGCGCGCACGTGCTCCATCTGCAAGGCGCCTTACCCATCGAAGACGCGTCTCGCGTCGGGCAAGTCGATCTCGCTTCTGCCCGACCGTCTGAACCCTCCGAACATCATGTTCCAGGTTGTGACGAAGCACTCGTCGTCGACGCTGAACCTGTCGACAAGATATCAGCTGAGCTACAAGATGCTGATGGACAACGACATCAACCGTCCTCTGATGGTCGGGCGCTCGTCGCAGTGCGACTTGGTGCTCAAGTACCGAACGGTGTCGACGATCCACGCCGAGATCCACTACGCGAAGGGCGAGTTCTTCCTGAAGGACGCTGGCAGCTCGAACGGCACGTTGCGATACATCTACCGTCCGCTGACTTTGCACAACAACCAGTCGCTTCACGTGAAGTTCGGCCGAACGGTGCTGTCGATCAAGCCGACGAAGAAGATTCGCCTGCCGCACTTCTTCAGCAGCAACAACCACGTGCACAGCAACTCGCGCATCGAGAGCAGCGCGCACGAGGACGAGGACGAGGTCTCGCACTCGACCCCCAGTAACACTAGATCCCGCTTCCACAACAACCCTCCGCAGCAGCAGCCCACGCAGAACCCGCAGGCCCTTCAGACGCAGTTGCAGAACCTGGAGCTGTAAGAGGCGCGCGCGGTCGCCTTCTCGAGCACGGACTTCATCAGAAAGAACAATCCCCCCTGCTGCTCAAGAGGCCGAACGACGCTCAACTCAGCACAACTTTCCAGATGACTATAGTGGCGGCGGAGAGGGAAAGGACAAGTAAATATTCCCCAGCGCGGTCTGCAGAGAGACGAGAGAACGACGAAAGAGACAGAGAGAAGACGGAGGAGGAAGAAGAGGAGGAAGGCGCGCACGTGACCAAGAGATGCTTCCTGATACAAGTGCGAGATGGAAGGCGTGGACGGTATGCGCGTGCGTGCATGTGCTTTTTTTTATTTGTAATAAATGAGATTTCGATTTTCGGCCTCTGCAGGATTGTGTTCCCAGTTGCATGCATGGATCGATGAACATGACGAGCGACTGACTGACTTGGATGATTGTGACAGCAAGTTGAGGATTGTAAACGCAACAGAGAAGCCCCAGAGACAACAAACACGTAGACTATTGACATCAACACTCACCTCGGTAACACGCAATTCTCTCTCTCTCTCTCTCTCTTCATTCCCCATACAACTTGGACTCTGTGCGTCTGCCACAATCTAATCGTCCGAGATGTTGGACTCCATGACACTGCGCGCCATGGACTGCAGCATGGCCTGCTGGAAGCGCGCGGCGATGCGCGGGTGGTCCTGCTGCATCTTCTTGTACTTGGGGTTGCTGAGGAAGAAGAGGAAGCTCTTGCCCTTGGCCTCGGCGGAGAACTGGTGGCGCTTGTTCAGGATGAGCTCCGAGGCGCCGATGATGCCGCCCTGGCACACGCGCAGGATGCGCTTCCTGCCGCGGAAGCCCGGCCCCATGCCTTCGTGTAGGTTCGTCGGCAGGAACACGTCGATCTTGCCGTAGCCGACAAAGTACACGCCCGCCACAATCGCCCCCGCCTTGTACACGAACTCGCCCGTCTGCTTCGTGAGCGGCTCGACGTACAAGTCGCCGATCTCCTTGGTGAGCACGGCAGCCATCGGGTCGTCGCTCTGGTCAAAGTCTTGCTTGGGCAGCAGCTCGTGCAGCAGCTGCATGCGGCAGCCGCCGTCGCCCTCGCGTGGCACGCTCTCACTTAATGGGAACACGCCGGCGTCCACGAGCAGCTCGTCCTCGCACCACTCGAGCGCCTTATCGACCGACTCAAAGACCAGCGAGCCGGAGCCCGAGCCGTCTTCCTTCTCGATCACATCGTGCGCGCGCAGCAGCCGCTCGACGTCGTGCGGCACGCTCGAGAACACGAGCACGACGCCGTGCTGCGCCAGCAGCTGCTTGGTCGCGTTGAAGCAGCTGCGCACGGACGTGGCGTCCACGCCGCGCACTTTCTCAAAGTCCAGGATGAAGAAGCGCGTGCGCATCGCGCGGATGCTGCGCGGGCTTGAGTTCAATTCGCTCGAGATCGTGAAGCCGTTGTGCTCGTCGAGCGTCGTGAGCCCCTCATAGTCGTTCTCGTCCGTCTCGGTGCCTGTGGTTGTGCCATTGTTCTGCTGCTGCTTGACGAGCGGCTCGGACTCGTCAGCGATGCGCGAGTGGCGGAAATTGGTCAGTGGAGACGACTGGACGTTCTGTGCCGCCGCCGCGTGGGCCGCCGCGGCCTCGGAGGTGCTCACGAGCACGTGGCGCCGCACCTCCTCCATCATCTTGACGCTGCTGCCGAAGAAGATGAAGCCATCGAGCTCGAGTGTGACGATCGAGAGCCGCGCAGTCTGTAGCAGCGCGCGCTCGCGCAGGTCGCGCTCGACGCGGCTGCGCTTGACGACGCGGCGCACCGAGGCCACTGCGATGTAGGACCAGATGAAGTTGAAGCCGGCCACGACGACGCCCATGACGATGCCCACGTCGAGGCTGTAGACGTTCATGACGATAAACGTGAACCAGACGATCGCGAACTCGCGGAAGAGCATCTTGTGGCGCGCGTGCCACATCCACTCCATCATGAGGTCCGCCGCGATGAGCGTCTGCAGCGCACCGAAGAACACCTTGGGCACGTACGCGATGATCGAGAACGGACAGAGCACGATCGCGAGCTCGAGCACGAACACGAGCACGCCGTTGATGCGGCTGTCGAGGTTCCCGCGCAGTGTAAAGATCGTCTGCGAGAAGATGTACGAGCCCGTGAAGCCGCCCGTGAGCCCCGAGACGAAGTTCGAGATGCCCACGGTCTGCAGCTCGTGGTTGTGGTCCAACGACGTGCCGAGCGCCATCTCGATGGCCGCGACATCGAGCGACGACGAGAACGCGACCACGAAGTACATGGCGATCCACGTCGGGATGAGCTTGTTCACGAACGAGAAGTTGGCTAGGCTGAAGTCGTAAAAGCCGTAGATGTCGACGATCGAGCGTGGGGCTTCGGGCGGCGGGCTCACCCACCCGGCCGCGCTCGCCTCTTCCAGCGAGATGCCGAATGCGAACAGGATGCCGTAGAAGATGAGGAGGATCGCAAACATGCTGCACGGCAGCACGGCCACGTGGTCGCAGCGCGAGAGCACGATGAAGATGCTGATGCCCGCGAGCACGCCGGGCATCACGAGCAGCAGCGAGTCCCAGTTCGCCAGCTGGAGCCAATCGACCGGGTCCTTGATCGTCTTGCCTGACATCATCGACAAACCCGCTTCGAGGCAGTAGAAGCCAATGTACGCCAGGTAGCCGCCGACCACGGGCATCGGCAGGTACTGCACGAAACTCGCGATCTTGAGCTTGCCCGTGATGATGAGCGCGATGCCCAGCAGCGCAGTCGAGCCGGCCAGCGTGAAGAGCACGGTCGAGAGCACTTCTTCCATGGAGAACATCTCGCCTTCGAACTGGCGCAGCGACTGCACAGTCGAGGTCGCCATGGCCGAGAGGAAGATGAGTCCAGCGTCCTGCACCTGGCCGATCGCAAACGACAGCGAGCTCGTCAATGTGAAGCAGAGCTGGTGCACGGCGGCTATATATGCGCACATACAATCAAGGCGCAAGAGTGTGAGTGTCAACGCGGCAATCAGGTGCAATACGAGATGCAACCCAGAAAAGACGCACCTGAGATGAGCACGAGCTTGACGAGGTCCGTCATGTAGGGCTGGAAGGCCGGGTCGCGGAAGATGATCTGCGCAAAGCTGATCATCACGGGGATGAGGATCACGGTGTTGAGCATGCCGTACATGGCGATCTTGACGCCGCGTCCGCTCTGCGACTTCGACGAGGTGCTACTGATGCCATTGTCACCAATGACATCGTCGACGATCGGCAGCTGCTCCGCTTCCTGCTGCGCGGCAGACGCGCGGTTGAACACGTCGAGCAGTGAGCGGCGCTGGTGATACGAGTGGCGCGGCGTCTTCATGACCGCGCCTGAGCCGGACGCCGGCGGCGCAGCCTTGTGCCTTGGCGGCAACTTCTTGCTCGATGGGGGCTGCGCATTCGCTGTGTGGTCCACGACGCGGAACGTGGGCAGGATCGAGCCGTACTGCGCGCCGTCGAACGAGCGACTGGCGACCGTGGGTGACGGCGCAGCGGCATTCGTGTGCTGCCAGTGCGACGAGGCCGGCGAGCGGCGTCGCGGGGTCCGAGCGGTGGCGCCGGTGCTGTCCATACTGAACGGGCGTGTGCTGGTGTTGAGCACCGCTGCTGGCTTGTTGCGGAATGGGAATGGCTGCTGTTCAGGATGGATGGGAAGGGAATTTGGGAGCTGCCAGCTGTTTCCATCAATGGACAAACGTCGCCAATCAAAAGCACCAAGCGAAGCCACGCTGGACTGGGAGCGAGCCGCCGTAATCAAAAGGAAGGAAGACAGCGGAATCTATGATGTGGCGCACATCCTTTTTGAGCCGTTTTGCGGTCTAAATGTGTAGTTTCGATACAACTGGAGCTACTTATCTGTAGTTCTTCCTTCCGATTGAGCATATCCGAAATGTCGAAAGCGATCAAAGGCGCAGATGGTGAATTGAGTCGAATTATTCGGTCTCGGTGCGAGCACTGTACTGCGCTGCAGCCTCGTTTCAAGAGGTGACCTGAAGCGTGTTGTTTTACCTTCATACTATTCACCTGTGCAAAGGTCGGAGAGAGGCTTTGCTTGCTTGCTCACTTGTCAAGGATGCTGCTTGGACGACGAGCGGCTCACCTGCCTCCCGCTGTCGGGCGGCGCCACGGATCAGCCCGTGCGTTCAGCTCCAAGGCTTCCCCACCGCCACCTGCAGGTGACACAAACAGCAGCGAGCGCCTGCCGCGCGTGATCGGCGAGGACGCCGTGTTCGAGAACCCGTGGCTGCGGCTCAAGGCGATCCGCTTTCTCGATCAGCAGGGCCGCGAGCGCAAGTGGACGGGCATCGAGCGCACGACCACGTACCCGACGCTCGGCTCGCGCTCTGAGCCACAGCCAGGAGCAGTAGATGAAGGTGGTGACACCGCCACGGCTGCTGCTACCCGCAACATGGAAGAGGACGACGAGAAGTGCGACGCCGTAGTGGTGTTTCCGTTCCTGACGCGTGCGAACACCGCGCCGCAGGTGATCCTGATCCGCCAGTTCCGCCCTCCGGTTGGCAGGTGGGTTGTGGAGCTCCCCGCGGGGCTCATCGACGGGGGCGAGGATCCGCATGTGGCTGCGTTCCGAGAGCTGCTCGAAGAGACCGGGTACGTGGGCTCGAGCGTGCTGCACACGGGGCCGCCCATGGTGAACGACCAGGGCATCACGAACGGCAAGTGCCGCCTGCTGCTCATGCAGGTGCGCCACGAGGACCAGCACGCAGCCATCGAGCAGCACCTGGAGGAGGACGAGATGATCCAAGTGCTGCTCGCGCCGCTCGACGGCTTAATACCGTGGCTGCTGGAGCGCAAGGCTACGGCGGGAGACGCGATCGACGCGCGTCTGTACTCGTACGCGCTCGGTTTGCAGGCGGTGCCGCTGGACATCCGCTCAAAGCTCGGCTAAGGCGAAGGACCGACTACCTGGTACAGTAGTAGTTCAATTGAAGACACGGTTTTGACTTGAGGAGCTTCGCTGACACCAGTACTTTATGTGAGTTGTTGCATGTTGGCTCTCTATTATGGATGAAAATGGCGTCACGCTCCTCGCTATCAGATGCGTACCTGCTCTATTAGCAGATGACGCAGTTCGTGTCTCCACCATCTTCCTTGGGGTTGTTCTTCTGCTCCTCGCGCGCCTTCGCAGCCTCCTCTGCTGCGCGCTTCTTCAGACGCGCCTCGCGCCGCAGGAAGTAGCCCGCGGACGAGTGGAGCTTGTAGTGCTGCTTCCGGCTAGTGACAGCGAATAAATAAATGCCACACAAACACAAAACAACAACAACATCAGCAGTCGTAAGTTGCCATCGTAGAAGACGTGACAGCAACAACAGCAAAACAAGCAGCTCAAATGAAGCCCCACGTACCGCTGAATGCGCTCCTGCTCTTCTTCGATGCGCTCCTCGACGATGTTCATGCCGTAGTAGCGGTTCGGCATGCCGCTGCGCCGCGAGTGGACGCCGTAGTGGTGCGCGATCCACACCTCCTCGTCGATGCCGTACATGCGCCGCGCCGTGTAATCCGGTCCGCCCGTGTAGCCTCGCGCCGCGGCCTCGGCTGCCGCCTGCGCGGCGTACGGATGCATTCGACCGCCGCCCGTGGACTGCGGACCGAAGCTCTGGGCTGGACGGGAGGCGTCGTACTGGCGCCGCGTGTTGGCGTCCGAGAGCACCGAGTGCGCCTCGCTCACGTTCTTGAACAGCTCTGCTTTTTTCTGTCATGGCAATAGATCAGCCACAGGTGCCATGAGCCAATAAACACACACACACACACACACACGAGCCGAGTTGACGGCTGCGTACCGTGTCATTGCCCGTCACGTCTGGATGCAGAGTCTTTGCTGTCAACAGAGCGCATAAGACATACAGGTTTAAACTCAGCGCCCTATCGCCTCTGTGAAAAGCGCACGCGCTGCTGCTGACTGAGCAAACAAACCCAATCGGAAGTACGCGTCCTTGATCTCCTTCGCTGACGCCGACCTGCACGCATAACGCCACCGTCACAACAACACACGAAGGTAAACAGCAGCAGAAGGACAGGCGAGACGTCTAAGCACTACTCGTCTGTGGATCGTATAACAGCAACAGTAGCGTTGCAGCAACGCACCGGGAGACGTTGAGCAGGCGGTAGTAGTCCATCGCCGCGCGCCGCCTTGGACTGGCAATTTGCTTGCCATTCTCAGCGCTTCTCTTTCGTGCGAAGTCTGTAAGTTCGAATGAGCGCACTCCTCGTTTGGTCGTTCGAACTTACAGGTAGCTGGACCTTTTTGTGTCCGATTATCCGCGATCTCCGGCTGTTTCTCTAAACCGATTCGCCGTTTTGGACAAATCGGTTTCACAGGCGAGGGAGTTTAACTCGAAGTCCCTCGTTTCAGAAACAGTCGAGTGGAGGATAAAGATCTGAGTCCAGGCTCAAAGTGCGCGGACTCAGATCTCTTGGAAAACCCACACCCGACCTCTCACGGTAAATAGTTGCTTCGGGCTTTTTACAACACGGTGTCAGATCATCTGGCTCAAGAGGATCTCGCTAAAACGAAGAGGTGATTTTTGAAACAAAACGAGCACATTTTGACCCTCAAAGTCCCAAATGATCATTCGCGCAGTGAGCGAAGACGACGACGACCAGCACGAGCGCTTGTCCGGCTCGGTCTTTGGCTCCGGTCCCTCCGCACCAAATGAGAGCGCTCTTCGTCTTCACGCTGCACGCCTGGCAGCACGTACTCGCTCTGGGCTTGAGCAGTGTCTGAGCTGCCGTGGCAGTGACGACGCTGGTG
>JAASFQ010000205.1:0-35373 GCA_023333845.1 Globisporangium polare | reverse complement strand
ACACTCCTTGCCCAAGTCTTCCGTACAAGTTCCCAGCTGCGACTCCTTCGGCTCCAGCTGCGACTCCTGCGAGCACCAAGGGCAACAGCGTGACTCCAGCTCCTGCTACTGGTGGCAACGGAGCGGCTACTCCGGCGCCAGCTACTGGTGGCAACGGAGCGGCTACTCCGGCGCCAGCTACCGGCGGAAACGGTGCGTCTACCCCGGCTCCATCAGATGATGGCAGTGAAGACGAGACCCCAGCTCCGAGCAAGGGTGTCGTGACCCCTGAGGCCACGCCTGCGTCTACTACGTCGGGCAATGGTGCTTCGACCCCTGCTCCTGCTTCTGGTGGATCGACGACCACGCCAGTTCCGGCTGCTACCCCAGCTCCATCCGACGATGACAGTGACGACGAGACCCCAGCTCCGAGCAAGGGTGGCGTGACCCCAGCGGCTACGCCTGCGTCCACTACGTCGGGCAACGGTGCTTCGACCCCTGCTCCGAGCAAGGGAGGTGTGACCCCTGCGCCAGCGTCTGGCAACGACAAGACCCCTGCTCCGAGCAAGGGTGGCGTGACCCCAGCGGCTACGCCTGCGTCCACTACGTCGGGCAACGGTGCTTCGACCCCTGCTCCGAGCAAGGGAGGTGTGACCCCTGCGCCAGCGTCTGGCAACGACAAGACCCCTACTCCGAGCAAGGGTGGCGTGGTTCCGGCGCCGACGCCGTGCAAGACTGACAAGAACGGCAAGGAGGTTCCGACCCCGGCCCCTAGCTCGCAGTCTGGCAATGACAAGACCCCTGCTCCGAGCAAGGGAGGTGTGACCCCTGCGCCAGCGTCTGGCAACGACAAGACCCCTGCTCCGAGCAAGGGTGGCGAGTCCCCGGCACCGAGCTCGCAGTCTGGCAACAACAACAGTACCCCGGCACCGACGACAAAGGCTCCTACCCCGGCGCCAACGACAAAGGCTCCTACCCCGGCGCCAACGACGAAGGCTCCTACCCCGGCGCCAACAACGAAGGCTCCTACTCCGGCGCCAACGACGAAGGCTCCTACCCCGGCGCCAACGACGAAGGCTCCTACTCCGGCGCCAACGCAGGCGCCATCTAAAGAGCAAACCCCAGCCCCATCAAGCAAGTCGACTCCTTCCCCGGCTCCGACGTCGAACCAGCAGCAGCAGTCAGACGGCTACTTCGGAAACTGGCTGGGCGAGTACACGACCGGCACTGTCTCGGAGAAGTCCAAGGACGCGGGCAAGAAGTCTGAGAGCCAGTACCGCAACCTTCGTTTCTAAACGGAGCCGACTCTCGCTAACGGACGAAGTTAGAGAAGCCAGCGCCAGTTGAGTTTTCCCTTCATCCTCTTGCGCATTGTAGCAGTATGCAGTTTTGATCAGTTGAGTGCATGCACCTCGTATATTTTCTGAAAGTACATGTCTTGTTTCATTCAAAAGAGAGCTAGCAATCGGTAGTGAGAAGGGAAGAGAAACGAATACAAATTGCATTTTGACAAAGTTGCTCCTTCTCTCGACGACGTGACATGCTTCGGAGGATCTTCCATCCCATCACCAACACGACCACCATGTGTGGAATCGCACTTACCCAGAACAGCACCTTTGACGATCGTACTTAGCAGGAATAGCTCAAATGCAGCCAAGTCAAGCAACGGCAACATGTGGCGGCGCGATGGTCGCTTCCAAAGCTCTTGGTGGATGCCCCTATGCAGTGCGCGCACTTGTGGCGTCTATCTTCTCTGCTGTGGTGGCATCTTGCGCGGGTGGATGCAGTGGGGGACTTTCCATCTCGCGATCCTTTGGCGCCGCCCGCTCGCCTCTTTGGCTGAAGGGACGCGCAGAGGGAGAAGAAGATCCGCAGAGTGAGTGACCCGCAAACAAGCGCAAGTGCAAACGCCACGGCAGCATTATCACCACGCAGTCCGTCCCTGCAAGCAAGCACGCACAGCAGCAACAACAACAAGAGACCCACGCTGCGCTGCTCGGTGTTGTGCAGCTTCGTGACCAGCCAAACGCCTCATCGTTGCACCAATCAAATAACACCAGCTACCGCAACGACAGCGAGGCAGTACCCAGGACAAGGAGCAAGAATGACCAGAGCGTGGCGATTCACACGAGCGACAGCTGCCGCGCTGACCCTCGCGGCCGTCGTCGCGCTCTTAGCCCCAGGCTCTAATGTCGCAGCAACAACAGCAACTGCAGTGGTCGTCGTGCCGTCCGAACCGCTCAACGTGCAGTTGCGCACGGCGAGCCAGAACAGCCTCGAGGTGGCGTGGGACCCGCCCGAGGACGACGGCGGCGCACCCATCTCGGCGTACCTGGTCGAGTGGGACCCGGAGCCGGGCGTGCGCGAGGTGCAGGTCGTGCAGACGCTGAGTAACACGCTGGCGAACGAGGTGCAGACCGTGCGCACGTTCGCGAGCGACGTGGACGAGGTTCAGCAGGTGGCCACCACGGCCACGCAGATCCAGGAGGTGCAGTCGGTCACGACGCGCGCGGCCCCCGGCGAGGTGCTCGGCGGCGTGTTTACGATCGAGCTGGACACGAGCACCAGCGGCGGCAGCAGGCAGATCTCGGGTGTCATCGGCTTCAACGCACCGGCGTTCGGGGACCGCTCGGGCGTGCGCGAGATCCTCAACGCGATGAGCAACGTCGGACCTTCGGGCGTGCAGAGCGTGACGCGCACAGGACCGGACGCCCAGGGCGGGTACACGTGGCTCGTGACGTTCGCGGCCGCCATGGGCGATGTGCCGGCCATCAGACTCAAGTCGAGCTTCCTCACGGGCGCCGGCGCGAACGTGCTGCTCGCGACACCCGTGAACGGCAACGTCATCTCTAGCGGCACGTTCACACTGGGGTTTCTTGGGGCGACGACCGCCGACATCCCCTGCGACGCGTCCGAGGCGACCATGCAGCAGGCGCTCGAGGCGCTCACGAGCATCGAGTCCGTGATCGTCGCGCGTATTGGACCGGACTTTCAACAAGGTTACAAGTGGCAGATCACGTTCACATCCAAGAGCGCGCTCAACACGGGTGATCTGCCGCTGCTCACAGTGGGAACGAACATGATGCTCCAGGGCTCAGGCGCGGCCGTGACCGTGACGCAACTCACGGCGGGCAATCAGCTGGGCGGCGTCTTCCAGCTGGCCTACAACGGCGTGTCCACCGCCAACTTGGCGTGGAACTGCAACGCCGCGACGATGAAGACTGAGCTCGAGAATCTCAACGTCGGCACGCTGGACGTCTCGCGCACGAGCGCCGCGGACCCGCAGGGCGGGTTCACGTGGACGGTCTCCTTTCTGACGCTCAGAGGCAGTCTTTCTGCGCTCACAAGCACCATCACGCAGCTCACGGAGACGCGCACGGACGGCGTGGTGTCCAAGGGGCTCACGGTCACGCGCACGCGGCCCGGAACGGTTCAAGAGATCCAGGACATCAAGGTCACGACGACCGCGGCCACGGTCTCGAGTGCCACGTACTTCTCTCTCCAGGTGGGCTTCGCCGGCCAGACTGCGACGACAGGACTCATCCCGGCGAACGCCATGGCGGACGGCACGTGCATGTCGACCAAGCCTGAAGTGCAGCAGATCAAGGTCACGACCGTGGACACCACGGCTGCCGGTGGCGACAACTTCGTGTCCTCCAAGGCGTCCTTTCAGCTCATTTTCACAAGCAACAGTGAGGCCGGGACGGTCGAGAAGACTGGGGTCATTATGGCAAACAGCGCGTTGGGGGACTGTTCAGTGGGCGCGGCTGCGATCAAGAGCGCGCTTGAGTCGCTAGACGGTACTACTGGCACGGTCGCGGTCTCGGCGAGCGCGACGCTGGCCACGCAGGCGTGTACCTGGGCCGTGACGTTCTCGAGCCAGCCGGGCAACCTCGTGCAGCTCAAGGTCGTATCACCGAGCTCTGGTGCTGGCCCCGCGAGCTCTGTCACGATCGGTGACGACACGATCACGGTCACGACGATCGCCGACGGCTCGATCGACATCATCAAGACTGAGCTCGAGAAGCTCGTGAACGTCAACCAGGTCACGGTCTCGGCCAGTCCGGCGCTGACACCCAACGCGGCCCAGACGTGCACATGGAGCGTCACGTTCGACGGCAACGCCGGAAACTTACCACTCGTGCAGGTGTCTGTGGACAGCGGCGTCACCTTTGGCGCCTCAAAGACGACGGCCGGTGGTGACACGGTCGCCATTGTCGCGAACCGCGACGGCACGTCCCAGGTGCTCGGCGGCGTGTTCGCGCTCCAGTTCGACGGCAAGCGCACGGGGTACATGCCCTTCGATGTGAGCGCCGCGGTGCTCAAGACCCAGCTCGAGGTGCTCTCGACGGTTGGGAACGTCGCGGTCACGCGGTCGAACGTGGATCCGAACAACGGCTACGCGTGGACGATCTCGTTCCTGAACAACCTGGGCGACCTGAGCGCGATCATGCCGGACGCGCTGGTGCTCATTGGCACGGCCCCGCAGATCCAAGTGCGCGAGCTTGTGAAGGGCGTGCTGCCGCAGTTCAACTCGAAGGACCCCGTCAATGGTACGGATACAAACCTTCACAGAGTTTGCCCTAGTGTTGGTATCCTAAGGCTGTAGGCTGTTCTAACTCGTCTTGTGTGGTTGTGACTTTATCTGTAGGCATCAGCTTCGACAGCGTGATCCTGACGGACCTGAGCGACTTGCTCGTCACGGCCTACCACGTGGACGAGAACGTGCCATTCTACTTCCGCGTGATGGCGATCAACCCGGCGGGACTGGGTGCGCCGACGATCTCGACGCCTCAGTTCGCCGTCCCCACCGCGCAGATCCCGAGCGCCCCGACGAACGTGTCGCTGGCCTCGGTGGACGGCACGACTATATCTGTGACCCTGAGCTCGCCGCTGAGCGACGGCGGCCTGCCTCTCGACTCGTACATGGTCGAGTGGGGACTCAACCCGATCCGCGACGAGGTCCAGGAGGTGACGCTGCAAGTGCCCGTCGTGAACGAGATCCAGACGATCACGACGTCGACCAACACGGTTGGCGAGGTACAGCTCGTGCACCTGACCAGCACGTACTCGGGCACGAGCGCCACCGAAGTGCAGCGCGTGAGCTGCGACGCGCTGAGCACGGGCACAGGCAGCTTCCGCCTGGTGTTCGCAGGACTGACCACCGCGCCGATCGCTGCTAGCGAGACGTCTGTGGCGAACATCCAGGCGACTTTGCAGGAGCTCACGTCCCTCACGAGTGTCGCTGTGAACTTCTACGGTGGACAGATCACCGCTTGTTCTCCGTGCAGCATCACCACTGGCTGCACGTCGGGCTTCGAAGTGACGTTCACGAACGTCGTGGGCTGGAAGGGTGATATGCCGATGCTCACGGGCACGACGGACCTGCTGGACGGCAACCGGCGCGTGGACGTCGTCGAGAAGATAAAGGGCCAGGCGCCCGTTAGCGGCACGTTCCGTCTAACGTACCTGAGGGGCAAGGACATCGACGCGGTGCCTCTGCAGTTCAGCGCTAGTGCCGCGACGATGCAGGCTGCAATCGCCGCGGTGGACGCGTCGGTCACCGTAGTGGTGACCGATGGCACGAGTGCTTTGCCTGTGACGGATGTCACCGCGGGCGCGCGGCTCTGGCGCGTAACTTTCCAGAACAGTGGCAATATCCCAGCGATGCTCTTGCGGCCAGCGAACAACCTGCTTATGGGCAACGGCGCTGGGATCAACGTGTACACCAAGGGCGCGACGTACGCGACTGTCCCAGTCTCTGTGGCTGGGAACCGCGTCTCGGGCACTTTCCAGATGGCTCTGGGCGGGTATTCCACGGATGCAATCCACTTTGACGCCTCGGATACGACAATGAAGAGCAAGCTCGAGGCTTTGCCCAACGTTGGGACAGTGACCGTTGTGCGCACGGGGCCGTCGCTCAAGAACGAGTATGTCTGGACCGTCACGTTCATCTCAAACCCGGGGATGTTTCCACTAGGCGCTGGCAACATCGATATGATGCTCACGGACGCCACGAACCTGCAGGGCACGAACAGCCAAGTGGCGGTGGCAGTCGTACAGCAGGGCTCGCTACCGGTCGACGGTACGCTTCAGCTGAGCTTCTCGGACGGCGTGGCGCCCGTACAGAGCACAGTGAGCTTGTCACCGTACGAGAGCCCCGAGGTTGTCAGGAGTGCACTGCGGGGCATCTCGTCCATTGGCGACGTGAGCGTCAGCCGCACGACTAATGTCGACGGGTACGCGTGGCAAGTGACGTTCAGTGGCTGTCGTTCGAACGCCCCAGCGATTTGCAACATTGGCGATGTGAATCTGCTGACAGCCGATGCGACTTTGCTCATTGGCGGCCAGGGCGTCCTGAAGCCCACGGTGACGGTGGCCGAGGTGATCAAAGGCGTCGCGCCGTTGTCGTCGACGCTCGTGACCGACTTGTCCGGTGGCGAACCGTACGAGACACTCGTCTCGAGCTTGAGCTACGGCACAAACTACTTTGCGCGCGTGTACTTCCACAACGCCGTGAGCTTTGGCTATCGCGCACTCAGTGTCCCCGAGTTCGTCACGACCAAGAACTTGCCACCCGGTGCACCGGAGCCTGTGGTGCTCGTGTCCTCGACCACAACGTCGATCACCGTTGCGTGGTCCCCACCGACCGTGAATGGCGGTGCGCTCGTGAGCGGCTACGAACTCTGGATCTCCGAGTGGGGGGCCACAGGCGTCTACCGCAAGGTCTACGACCGGCCGAACAACGCCATCACGCTCACGACCACACTATCAACCAGTGCGGATAACGTGATTGAGTCTGGAAACAAGTACTTTTTCAAAGTACGCGCAGTCAACTTCTGCTCGTCGCTGGACGCCAGTGCGGCCTGCTATGGCGAGTTCAGTGCGCCAGTAGAGTACGCCGTGCGCGCGCCCGTGGTGCCCAATCCGCCGGCGGACCTTACGCGCGATTCGCGAACCAGTATCAACACGGCGGCGGGGAACGACGGCATCGCGGTGGTAAACTGGCTCGCGCCGCTCGACAACGGCGGCTCGCCCATCACGGGTTACGAACTCTACGTGGACAACGGCATTAACGGCTGGGTCCAGCAGACGCTCGCCGGCGTGTTTCCCTACAGCTACACGCAGTCGATATCTGCGCTGACTGAGGGCAAAGTCTATCGGTTCTACATGCGCGCAGTGAATGTCGTGGGGCCGTCAGCCAAGACGCCCGTGCTCTCGATCATCCTGGCCAACATCCCATCTGCACCGGCGGCGCCGACTCTCGTGGACGTTTCGGCCACGTCAATCCGCGTCTCGTGGCTGCCACCGTTGTCTTGTACATCTACGTTCACGGGCTGCAGTGGCTCGCCGCTGCTGGGCTACAAGCTCTGGGAGTTCGCCGGCGTGAGTTCCGGGTACACGAGTTCGGGCTCGCCGGTGAACAGCGAGGTGCAGCGGATCCAAACTTTTGTTGCAACGCCCGTGGCTGAGATCCAGTCCGTGACGGTCGTCGATGCCTCGGGTCAGTTCTCGTTGTACGTGAACGGGGCGACGACGCCGCTGTTGAACGCCGGCACAACGACCGCTGCGTCGAACGCGCAGGTGAAGGCGGCGATTGAAAGTAGTGGGGTTGGTACAGTCGCCGTCACGTCGGTGGCGCTCGCTACAGGCACGATGTGGACCGTCACGTTCTCGACGTGGAACGGGCCATTGACGGCGATGGTCGTGATCCCCAATAAGCTCAGCAACACGGTGCTGGCGACCGCGTACTCGACTCAGGTGACAAGGGGCCGCGTGGGTAGCAGCGCGCTCGGTGGGGACTTCACTATCTCTTTTCGAGGCTTTGAGACCGTGCATCTGGGTGTCACGACAACTGCCGTCGAGATGAAGCGCCAGCTCGAGAACCTGCCGAGCATCGGCGTCGTGAGCGTGGCGCTGACGGCCGGTACGAACAACGCGATGACATGGGACGTGACGTTTCTGACGGAGCTCGGTGACCTGCCACTCATGAAGATCACTGCAGGCCGGCTTACGGGTGGGAATCCTAGGATCGTGGTCTCGACAATACAGGAGGGGACCCCTGGTCGAGTGGTCTACGACGGGTCCACGTCGCCCGATATTCTTGCGTTCACGTCCACGAACCTGGTTACGGACACGCTCTACGCGTACGCCGTGGTGGCGATCAACGCTGCGGGTGAGGGCATCGGTGGGATCTCGTCACCGGCGATCGCTGCATCTTCGGGGGCATCGAGCTTTCAGACGCTCGCCTACGGCTCCTCTTTGCTCCAGGGCATCGCTGGAATCGTGTACGAAGTACAAAGCGTGACGACAATCAATCTGGGCGCTGGCACGTTCAATCTGCGCTGGGGAATCTCGGGCCCTCTGATCGGTCCCATCTCCACGGCAATGACCGCCAACCCGCTCGAGACGCTAATCCCAACCGTGGACACGAACCTGGGCGCGGTCCACGTCTCGCGTCAGGATCTGAACAATGCCGACTGCGTCTGGTACATCACGTTTATTTCCCAGGTTGGGGACGTGGCGCTGCTGGTCTCTGATGACGCGGTGCACACGCGCATTGAGGAGTTCGTGAAAGGTAACGCGAATGAGTTCGTCATTGCCCCTCGCAAGGCGTCTGGCGACGTGGTCACGTACGCGACAATGCCCTCGGGCTTCCAGGGCCAGGACATCTTCTGGACTGAACTCTGGTCCTCGCCGCCGTCGGTCATCGATGGGACACACGCTTTCGTCTCGGACGGCGGCGGCGCGGTGTACAACCTGGTAATGTATGAGATCCAGACGTTGACGTTCGACGGGAAGCTGGGCACGTTCAATTTCAAGTTGGACACTTCCAAAGTGCGACTGGGTGGCGTGGTCGCGACCACCACTGTGCCCGTGGACGCCGTGCTGCTGGCAGCGACCACGACTTCGGACGCGACGGCCTCGAACCTTGTCAAGACAAGTCTTGAGACGCTCACGAACCTCCAGACGGTGAGCGTGTCTCGCTCTAAGGCCGTCACGGGTGGAGGCCTCACCACGTGGACGTACACGGTCACGTTCGTGAGCAACCTGTGCGATATGCCCGCTCTGGAGCTTGTGGGCGACACGGCCTTCCGGACATCTGCGACGTTGCTGACCACGACGCCCGTGCTCTTCGCGGAGCTCCAGAAGGGCGTGTGCGACGTCCAGACCGTGACGACGTCCGCGAGCGTCGAGTCGACGCCTGAGATCCAGTCGATCAGCACGTGGCTCGACGACTCGGCGGTCCCAACGGCCCTCGGTGGACAGTTCACGTTGGCGTTCAACGGCGCCGAGACGATCACCGTGCCAGTTACCACGACCGCAGTGGCCATGAAGACGCTGCTCGAGTCGCTCAGCATGATCGACGACGTCTCAGTGACGGTCGTGAACACGAACTACGGGGCTGCCACGGGGTTGCAGACTTGGATCGTGACCTTTAACGATATCATCGGCAGTGTGCCGGACATCACGGTGGTCTCCACAGCAGCTTTAACAGGCAACCTTGCTCGCGTGACAGTGAAGGAGGTGCGCCGCGCGGGGCTCTCGCTTGGCGGCACCTTTGTACTCAACCTCATGGGTGACACGACACTCAACTTGCCGTTCGACATTGAACCACTGGAGCTCAAGCAGCAGCTGGAGAATTTGAGACCAGTGCAAGAGGTGGACGTGAAAAAAGAGGAGCTCTTCAACGGCAACCGGTGGACCGTCTCGTTCACGAAGAACCTGGGCGACTTGCCCAAGCTCGAGGCGCTTCCCTATGCGTACGAAATCCAGGAGGTCGAGACCTTGGGAGGCTCTCCAACGCCGCTCGAAGGATCGTTTACTCTGAGTTTCCTAGGCGAAACGACAGACCTAATCCCCTTTGACGCGAGTGACACGGTCATGAAGGCTGCGCTGGAGGCTCTGCCGTCCATTGGACTGGTGGACGTCACGCGCTCGGACCAACTAGACGCCGGCAACCGATTCAAATGGCAGGCCACCTTCCGTTCGAACCTGGGCAACATCGGCCTCGTCACTCCCGACACCTCTATGCTCACAGGCTCGTTTCCCGACGTCAAGGTTACGGAAGCCCAGCCGGGCAACACGCATTCACTCACGGGCAACTTCCCCAATCTCGCAGTCTTCAAGAAGCAGTCGGGCTTCCCGAGCTACACTGGCAGGTACATCCCTCACGACGCTGGTTCGAGCTACAGCGTCGCTGTGCGCCAGCTTCAGAAAGGTGGACTGCTGGCGCTGTACTACGACAACTTCTGGTTCCAGGACGACCCGGTGATCACACGCGTGGACCCGCAGCTGTACTTTGACTGGGGCAACGGCGCGATCACCAACTACGGCCGCGACTACATCAGCATTCGGTGGTTTGGCAAATTGGCGGTGCCCCACAGCGACTCGTACGTGTTCTACGTCAAGTCGAGCGAAGGTGTGCGCGTATGGCTCAACCAAACGCTGCAGGTGGACACCTGGGACCAGGTTACGGGTGGTGGCGGCACGAACGAGAACTTCCACATGAACCTGGTGACCGGAACGTACTACGATCTCAAGATCGAGTACCACGAGGAGACGGGTGACGCGTCGTTCTTCTTCGCCTGGAGCTCGTCGTATCTTCCCTTGCAGCCTGTGCCGAGCACTGCGTTGTTTTATGGCGAACACATCCTCGGCAGTCCGTTCCCCATTATCGTGACCCCAGGTGCGACGGATTTTCCCTACACCACAGTGTTTGGCGACGGACTCCACACTGCGACGGCGGGCATCGTGGCTCAGTTCATGATCCAGGCGATGGACCAGAACGGCAACAACAAGACGGTCGATGGCGACGTGTTCGACATCGAAATCTCGGGCAACGTGCTGCTGGCGCCCTTCGACGAGCCCGTGTACCTGGGCCAGGGCCAATACCTCGTCAAGTACCTGCCAGCCGTGGCTGGGCAGTACCTGCTCTCGATAAAGACGATCGATGGCGTGGACATCTACTGTGGCCTCGGCAAGGCGAACAAGTGCAGTCCTTTCAAGGTGGTCATCTCGCCCGGGGCTACAACACCTCACACCAGCCAGGCGCTGGGCAATGCCGCGGCGTCCTACGGTAATGTCGATGGGCTAGTCGAAGCGATTGCTGGTCAAGTGTCCAACTTCACGATCCAGGCTCGCGATACCTACGGGAATGCGATTTGGACGGCTGGGGTCGTCGGCAAGGACAACTTTGAGACCAAGATGGTGCTCGTCGCGGACAGGAGTGTCCAGTTCCGTAGCAGCGTGCTCTCAGTCACGCCAGTATCAACACCGTTGGGCATCTACCAGGTGCAGTACTCGATCCCACGCGCGGGCGTCTACGAGCTGCAGACGTATCTCAACGGCTCGCCGATCCTCATGTGCCCCGCGACAATCTGCCAGGCACTCGGGACGCCCGCAAGTCTCAAGGTTGTCCACACGGATCTCCACGGACCGAGTTCTACAGTGGACGACACGGGAACGAGTGCGCTCTCGAGTGCCACGAGCGGTCACGACACGTCGTTCACAGTCTATGCACGCGATGCGTTTGGAAACCTGCGTATCGGTGACCGCACGACCAACTCGCGGACGACGGGTGACGGCCGCTCGGATGCGTTTCTCGTAGTGCTACGTGGTCAGAAAGAAGAGATCCGCACGAGCTCGGCGGTGCAAACCGTGGTCCTCACGGATTCCTCCGTCACGGGCTCATTTAAGCTCACGTTTGGTAGCTTCCAGTACCAGTTGTGCGTCAACTGTGTCTCGCAACTGGCGACGACGGCGCTGACTGTAAACGTGAACCTCGTGGGGCTTTTGTTGCCAGGTACCAAGTTCACGGTGCAGGAGTGCGTGTTCACGACCGTGAGCGTCGCATCGACAGTGGTCACTATCGCGGACTTCCACGGCTGTGCGGCGTTCACTGGCAAGCAGTGGCCGTTGCAAGTCGCTCGCACGACGACGGGCAAACTCACACCGTTGATCCCGCAGAACATCAATGCGCCGGCGCTCAAGTACATCCTCCAGGACCTCCACCCAGGAGCTCAGGTGAACGTCGACCGTGTGGCTGTGCCTGCGGGTGGCGGCGGTGGCGCTGGCGGGTACAAGTGGCTCATCACGTTCACGTCGCACCTGAAAGAGTGGAGCGAAGCCCATTTGGCCGTCGAGTACCCAAGCGGCGGAGGCCTCACGCCCACGCTCTTCGCGACTCCACTGATTGTGAGTTACGCCTCAGCCGCGGGGGTGTACCCTGTGCATTACAACCCGCACTTCGCCGGCTCGTACCAGATGGCCGTGACCACCTGGGACGAGAAGGTGCACGTGAAGGGCAGTCCGTTCACGGTACTGGTTGCGGACGACGTCACCCACGGCCCCAGTTCAATCGCGGCACATGGAAACTGGCTCGTGGAGAATTTCAGCGACCCGCTAATTGAGCTCGACGCTGGTGAGGAGCTACGTTTCCAGGTGCAGCTCAAGGACACGCGGCGACTCGAGCAGCAGGTCATTCGACTGAGAGCTGTGGCGCTGCCGCCGGTGTTTGAGGTTCAAAAGGTGCTTGTGACGGCCACGAGCCTCCAGTTGAGTTTTAGAAACTCACCAGCAATCTCACTAGCGGATCAGGATGCGTACGCGATCGTGAAGACGAAGCTCGAGGCGCTGTTCACAATCATCAACGGCGGGATCCAGGTGACGGCCGCTCCGGAGAACGCTGCGGACACGAAGGCGCTGCTCAACCACGCGTTTCTGGTCACGTTCACGAAGGACAGCGGCAGTCTCCCACTGCTCACAGGCGTCGTGGGCGCGACTGTGACGCGCGTCACCCGTGGTGTGACGGAGTACCGGAAGGAGATCCAGACGCTCACGTGTACAGCGCCCAACCCTGCGACGAACGGACCGTTCACGATCGCCTTCGGCGGTAGAATCACAAGTGTCGATGCTAATGCGGCGCTCACTGGTGCTACGGGAGGAGCGAGTCTCTCGGCGCTACTCACAGTGCTGATGCAATCGCCCGTGACGGTCATCGCTGAGGGGACGCAGACGACAGTTTGTGCTGCGGTACCACAGCGCATTTTCATTCAGTTTGACGGGCTCATGGGTAATATTGCGCCGCTGGCGTACACGAAGCCAGTGGGTTCACTGTTGACGCTGGCGAGCGAGGACGACTCGGGTGGCGGCGTCAGCGGCGTGTACCCAGCCTGGGGCTCTTTTCGCTTGTTCTCGGGCGATCAGAGCGAGGTTACAGTGAATATCCCGTTCGATGCGTCAGCCGCAACGGTGGATGCCGCGATCGAAGGGCTGCTGTCGGTGGACACGGTGTCCGTGACACGCGACTGGTTTGACATCACGACCGAGACCGCGGCAACCAATACTGTGACGCTTGCACAATGGTCCGTCACGTTCACCACACACTCGGGGAATGTCCCTGAACTCATTGCGGACTCGGCAGCACTGACTTATCTGGACGATGGGCAGCTTAAGCCATTCGTGGACGTGGTCGAGTTCGCGCGTGGAACTGTGGGGAACAACCGGTCGGTGACTACGACCACGGACATTACGGTGGCCATGAACACTGTCCTGGAAGACCCAGGCGTTCAGGAAACCCAGACGCTGTTCTGTCGTGGCTCCAGTGCGTTCACGCTCACGTATGCAGGCGGTCTACCACTGGTGATCCAGCCGGATACATCGCCCAGCGAACTTGAAGTGAAGCTCAACACGATCGTCCCCACTGGCGTGCGCGTGTATCTTCGTGACGGCCACGTCCCGTCGTCCACAGCACCATACGTGCCAGTGTGTAGCGTTGCGAATGCCAGTGCTCTGGAGATCGTTTTTGAAGTCCCCAGTGACGTGGTCATGTTCCAGTGGTCGGCGACTATGAATGACGTGTATCTGACAGAGTCTGTGAAGGGGAGAGCTGGACTGGACACGCCGATCACCGTCGCCAACACGGAGACTCAGCAGATCACGTGTCTCGTGGACCCGGCGAGCGCGACGACAGCCACGTTCGACCTGTTCTTTGGCGCCAGTCAGCTCACCGTGGCAGCGAACATGGCGCTTGGGGCCTTCCAGACCCAGTTGAACGCGCTGGCTTCGATCGCAGCGGTTGGAGGCGTCGATGTCACGAGCACGCAGCCGCAGGTCTGTCTCAGCAGCACCACTGGCCCCGCCGCACCGGTTTCTATTGCGTTCCGAGCGATTGGCGACCAGCCGCTGCTCAACGTCGCGAAGGTTCGCAGTGGGATCTTACAGTCTGGTGTTGTCGAAACCACGAAGGGCGTGCGAGCCATCACATTCGATGGGACCACGCCTGGGCTTTTCAATGTGACCGTCGTGCCGGTGGTCAAAGGAACGTACAACTTCAACGTGAAGGTGCTGGCGCTCAACACGTTCTCCCCGTCGTTCGTGGCGGTTCACCCGACGATTGCCAGTGGTGCCAACAGCACGCACACTGCGCCTGCGGTCGTGGTGCAGGGCATCCACCAACGATTCTTAATCCAGGCGATCGACCGGTTCAACAACAAGCTCGAGTCCAGTACTGAGCTGGGACCCAACGCTTTTGTACCTATGCTCGTCGGACCGTTGGGGTCTACTGACGCCTACCAAGTGAACATCAGTGAGGCGCAGCCCAACACGAACGGACTCTTCCAGTTGGACTTTTTCCCACAGACCCAAGGGATCTACACGCTCACGCTGCTTCGACGTCAAGCCGGTGGTCTCACAGCCAGTTACTACAGCAACGTGGACTTTACGAGCCTGTACGCGAGGCAGCTGGACGCGAATGTGGATTTCCAGTGGGGAGAGGACTCGCCGCTGGGCGATCCGTTCCCAAACAAGTACTACAGCGTGCTCTGGGAGGGTGAGATCCAAGCCAACGCCACGGGTTTGCACACATTCTCACTGCATGCCGACGACGGCGTGCTGCTCGAGCTCAACAGCACTGCGCTCATTGACTCGCTGAGCATCCCGTCAGCCATCGCGACAGCGTCGTCGTTCAACTCCCTCCTTAGCTCTTCGGCCGACGTGGCGCTGACGCAAGGCCAGTTCTACCAGATCCGGATCAAGTACCGCACGCGCGACGCGCAGTCGTTCGTGAAACTCGAGTGGAGCTGCGAGAACGCGTTCAGCACCCAGGTGGTGCCTACGGAGAGCTTGTTCTCCATGTCAGCTCTCATAAACACGCCGTTCGTGATCCGCACGTACCCGGGCGCGCTCAACGCCTCGCAAGTTGTCAACTCGATCGACGCGTTCGCTTATGTTGATACGAACCAGATCACTGCAAGTGTGGCAGCCCGAGCGCTTGATACGTTTGCGTTCGAGCTCGAGGCTCACGACACGGTGCGCAACACCAAGTTCCAGGACGGCAGCAGTATGTTCGAGGTTTCTCTGATTGGGACTGACGGCTGGGCTTTGATTGGCCGCACGAACGACGTAGTCGCCGGTGTCCCCATCGCGATTAACCCGAGCGTGCTATGCTCCGCGTGTGCTATAAGCCTCGACGTGAACGCGAACACGCTGATCGTGAATGCGGACATCCTGCGCCACTTGATCGTCGGAACGCGCTTCCGCGTGCTCAACGCCAACTCGGGCACGCTCGCTCGCTCGCGTCACTGCTACTTCACGAGCAAGGCGACCGCGCCATTTGCACTAGGGACCGCAGCTCTTGTGGTGGAGCCCAACCACGGCTGCGAGGCGTTCACGTCCTCGGCGTTTGCCGTCTCGAGCGTCTTTCCAGTGAACTGGAGGTACCTGGGCACGTGCTCCGTGCTTAAGGGCAGTGCGACGCTGACGTCCTGCAGTAGCGATTTTCGAGTGCTTCCTCTGGACGACCCACTGAAGCGCGGCGACCAGGTTGTGATTGGCTCTGAGCTCAACTCTGTACACAGGACGGACAATGTGATCGACGTGTCGACGATCCCACTGGCGGCGCTGTACCCGGGCGACTCGAACGAGTTCGTTCCCGTGTTCAAGGTAGGACCGGCTACTGGCCGGCACTTGGTCTCCTTCGTACCCTACGAGAAGGGCACGTACCAAATCAGCGTCAAGGTCCCTCGCGTGGACGCCGTCCAGGCAATCGTCACAGCCTCAGACTCGTCGCTGGGCGGGACGTTCCAGCTTGACTTTGGTGGCGTTGAGCAAACTGCGGCAATCGCTTTCAATGCCGGTGCTGCAGCCGTGAAAGTAGCGCTGGAAAGCCTCGTCGCCATCCCCACGGGCAGCATCAACGCAGTGGTGACGTGTGTAAACAGCGACCCGACGCAAGGCTGTCGCTGGCTTATCACCTTTGCGTTTGACGTGCCCAGCACGGTAGAACAAGTGTTGCTCACGCCAGTGTACCAGGGCTTATTGACAGGCAACAACGCTATGATCTCTGCCCAGATCCTAACGCAACAGCGGGTACCGGAGATGGTGCGTGGATTCCCAAAGTCGCTGGTCGTAAGGCCCGGAGACACAAACCCGAGTGTGTCCACTGCCTATGGAAGTGGGTTGTACGCCTCCACCGCTGGTGTGAACGCAACGTTCTTCATTCAGATGAAAGACACGCACGGCAACAACAGAGAGGACGCTGATATTCGAGACGTGCTCCGCGTGCACGTGTTTCCCAAGGCGGCGCCGTACGCATCTTCGCAGATCCCGAGCATCGGAGATATCCAGTACATGCAGGAAGGGCTCTACAACGTCTCGTATGCGCCGATCAAGTCGGGTTTGCACACGATCGCAGTGACAGCTCAGATGCTCCCGGAGATCCAGACAGTATCGACGGTCTTTGGACAGCTCAAGGACCGCGGCGGCACCTTTGCGCTTCGCTTCAAGGGCTTCACGACCGACAGCTTGACCTACGATGCCAGCGCGCTGGAAGTTCAGACTGCGCTGCTGAACCTACCAGCGTTCCAGAGCCAACCCGTAGGGAACGCCACGCGTCCTGACCTCAGCTCGCAGATCGGCGTCACGCGGGACCTCAATGTGGCGAACTTTGGCTTTGACTACTCGATCACGTTCACGCGCGTGCCGTCGCAAGTGGACATGGAGCTGGTGCAGGTCGTCAACAACCTCTTTGGCGCAAATGGGAACCCGACGATCTCGGCCCAGGTGACTCAGAAGCAGGGCAACGAGCACATCAAGACGACGTCGACACTGGGGACACCGATCGTGAACGAAATTCAAGTTGTGCGTGTCGAGACGACGTTGAACCCACTCACAGGTGGCTTCCTGCAGATCGATTTCAATGGCCAGGCGACCGACATGATTCGCTACGATGCATCAGCCTCAGCGTTCCAAGCAGCGCTGGAAAACCTACCTTCGATTGGCGTTGGCGGCGTGCTGGTCTCCAAGTCGACGGTCGATGTCTTTGGCTCGTGTGAGTGGGCCGTGACGTTCGTTGGCGCTGCAGTGGGCAATTCGCAGATTGAGTACTGGTCCTCGACCAGGTACACTCGCAATCAGCTCGTGCCGAACGCGTTCCTGGTAGGCAACCTGCCGGCGTTGCGACTTGTGGGACACACCCTCGTGGGCGGCACGAACCCGAGAGTGTTGATCTACGAAGACGGCAGCACGTCCACTGGCAACGTCGTGTCTGTGAATGGCGTGAGTCCGTTCACAAGCATCGTAGCGAACGGAGCGATCGCGCCTGAGATGTGTACGGCCGTGGACTCGAACACGCCATTCTGGCCTGGGACAACCAACTCTGTCGGGCTGGCGGGTCTACACAACGGAAAGTTCCACTCGTCCACGAGCTTCATCATTGAGACGCGAGACGTTCACAGCAACCTACTTGACGGCACGGGCAACGGCGTCACGGGTGCCCCTATTCAGGAAGTTCAGATCATCGAGACTGCAATCGTCGGAGCGGGCGTGGGCAGCATCCTCTCGGGCGTGTTCGCGCTCGCGTTTGGAGGGCAAAAGACTGCGGCGCTGCCATACTACGCTGGGATCAAGGACGTCGAGGCAGAACTGGAGAAGCTCGTATCGGTTGGTGGCGTCTCAGTGAACACGAACGACGTGCAGACGCTGGTCACAGCGGGGACGGTCGCCGCGACCAAGACCTCTGACACCCTAGCGACGGGCGCGAACGATCTCTCGACTGTGTTCCAGGGGAATGACTGGATCCGCGTCGGGTCTACGACTGGGCCGGTGTTCACGATTCTAACTATCAGTGCGACTAGCATCAAGCTCTCGTCGCCGTACTTTGGGATCACCGACCCCGCCGCGAAGGTGTACAAGCAGGCGGCCTCACGAGCCGGGTTCACGTACATTGTCAACTTCGACTCGGAGCTGGGTGACCTGCCATCCATTGCCATCGACACGACAGCATTAATGGTCAGTGGTGCTGGGACACTGGCAGCGAAGGTGACAGCGTGTGACAACCTGCGCACCCAACGGCTGCAGACCAGTGCGAGTGCCGCGGTCTCCGGGACGTTTTATCTCACGTACCGAGGCAACCAGACGCCGATGCTGCCATCCAACGTCGATGCAGTTACGTTAGGCGCAGCTCTTGAGGCGCTCGACGGGCTTCACGCAGTGGCAGTGAGTACTCCCGTGGCTGGACCCAACGGCGGCTTCACGTGGATGATCACGTTGGTCTCGACCGAGGTTGATGGGCTCGACATTGAGCTGCTCTATGCTGAGGGCTACATGCTCCTGGGCAAAGACGCGCGCGTGGCAGTGGACGCTGTGTGTCCGTCAAGCTTGACGTCTGTAGGCGAAGTACTGACCTCGCAGTCGGGGCGGCTGGGCCACTCGTTTGTCGCAACGCTATCTGGCTCAGACACTGTGAACGCGGACGTGACATACCTCAGTGCAGGTAAGTACGTCGCGACCTATGACACGCCTCGGTCGGATTCGTACACGCTCGATGTGCAGTACGCCAAGCCACAGGGACTCGTGGGCAGCTATTTCAACAACCGATGGCTCTACGGCGACCCCGAGCTCGTGCGCGTCGACCGACAGATCGACTTTGCCTGGACGGACTGGGTCACACCCACGAGCAAGGACTTTGTAAGCATTCGGTGGGAAGGGTACATCAAGCCGGCGTTCACGGAAGCCTATGCGATCTCCGTGATTGGTAACGACGGCGCGAGGCTCTGGATCCAGAACCAGCTCTTGTTTGACGCTTTTGACAACAACATTGATAGCGATGGCAGCAACGGTGCTCCTGTGACAACAGCATCATCCACGACGATGGAGTTCAAATCGAACGTCACGATCGATCTCATGAAGGATCGTTTGACCGAGATCGTGCTCGAGTACAAGGAGAACTCGGGCTTCGCGTCGGTCAAGCTGCTGTGGGCGTCGCTCTCGCAGGACAAGGCCGTGATCCCGCCCGAGCGGCTCTTCTATCGATCGTCGCCGATTGTGTCGAGTCCGTTCTCAGTCAGCACTGCCGGTGTGAAGCCGACTGCGCCGGTGAACGTGTCGCTAGCGAGTACAGCCTTTGACTCGCTGCAGGTGAGCTTTTTCGCCCCCGCGGACGACGGAGGCTCGTCGGTGGATGGATATCTGGTCGAGTGGTGGACAGCGGGGGCGTACGGAACCCCAGAGACCCAGGTGATCAAGATTGCCACGACGAACACGGGTGGCACGTTCACGATCGAGCTTGACCCCGGTCGTATCACTGGTTCACTGGCCTCGACAGTATTGTACTCGGACATGGAGGCTGCGATCGAGGCTCTGGACGGCGCGGGAGACGTGACTGTCACCTCCACGACCACAGCGACGACTATTAACTACAAGATCACGTTCAACACGCGTGTGGCAACCGTGCCGATCATGAAGGTGACCTGGAACAACCTCATCGGCACTGGGACCATCGCCGTCTGTTCAAAAGGGAACGCCATCCCATCTGGGAACCCTGGCGTAGTCACGTGCATGACAGCGGAGAGCACGACGAGCACCGTTACCATCCTGGGTTCTTCGTCTCAGGTTTCGCTAGACATTCGGATGTTCGATCCGTATTCCTTCAAGATCACGGGGCTAAGTCAGGCTTCGTCGGCAGTTGCACCGACAAGTCCAGGGCTTGGTGGGCTTGGTGGCCCAGGCTTTCAGGTTCGCGTCACTGCGCACACCACGTCTGCTGGTTACGGCCTTCCAGCTGCGCCGGTCACGCTCAAGCCCATGGCTGTGCCTGCTACACCAGGAAACGTGGGGCTGAGGCTGGTTGCAGGGGACCCCACGAGTCTGCGAGTCGTGTGGGACGCGCCACTGACGGACAACGCAGCGATGGTGACGTTTTACGTGGTCGAGTGGTGGGTGATGGACCTCAGCAGCACTGTATCTGGTAGTCTGACGACAACCACAGCCTTCTCCAGTTTCAGAGAGACACCCGGGTTCTTCCTGGCGCAGCATCCGGCGTCCATCCGGTTCAAGTACACGATCGGAAACCTTCAGCCCAGTCTAGCATACCTTGTCCAAGTGCGTGCAGAGAACATCATGGGTGTGGGGCAGCCAGGGACGACTGTGCCTTCCTTCGAAGTGCCTCGTGCCAAGGCTGAACAGTTACTAGAGGGAATGGGTGGCGTGTCGCTCAGTGTACTACCAGCCGCTTCATCAAAGAGCGGCAGCCTAGGTGGGGTCTACTCTGTCGCGGAGTCCAGCTCGAGCTTGTTGCTGACGTGGCTTCCCTCCCCAGATGTGAACGGTGCCTCAGTCTCCCAGTACGTCCTGGAATGGTTTCAGCTCCCACCAACTCAACTCGAAGTCCAAATGATCAAGATCTCGGGTCAGAGCAATGCGGACGTCGTCACAGGAACGTTCCAAGTCTCGTACAACAACGCACTGACGGACGATCTCCCCATTGACGTGAGCGAGACCGAGATGCAGCAAAGTCTCGAGTCCCTCTCGAGGCTGCGCAGCGTGCACGTCGAGCGCTCCCCCGCGATGATCAGGGGCGGATACGAGTGGACAATCACGTTCCTCGCTGAGGCGCCTGCGACAACGGGCAAGACAGTGCAGGTGCTCAGCAGTAAACTTATCGCCACGCAGGTGAACGTCGACGTCGGCTCGAGTCTCGACCCTGCGCACGTCGGCGCCGCCACAAAGACGGTCTCCGGCACGCTTGGAAGCGCGGATCTAGCGAGCACTGGCATCGAGACGTTCGCGCAGATAGGAATGTACGTGCAGATCACGGGCAATGGCCCCGAGGCTGGGATTTTCGGCGTCGTGGCCGTCGCGACCAACAAAGTTACGCTCGACCAGCTTTTCCAGGGTACTACGGGGCCGTACACTGCCCAAGTCGGCTGGACAGTACCAGGAACGCTGCCGACAGACTACCACTCGGTTGTGTTTACGGACATCGCCAGTCTAGGCTCATCGTACGCGTACACTTTATCAAGCTTGCCGCCGGGTGTGCCGTACTACGCCCGCGTGAGCGCGTGCAACTCGCTGGGCTGCAATACTCCACGAAGCTCCACACCGCTGACGCTTGCTGCGCCAAAGCAGCGCCCGGCCGAGCCTCGTAAGGTTCAAGTGTACACCGAGACAGCCACGACTGTCCGCGTACTCTGGAGCCAGCCGCTAAGTAGCGGCGGAGACCTTATCACGCAGTACCGCATCGAGTGGGACTCGTCCCCGAATTTCAACTCGGGCGCCCACAGCGCAGCACTGGGATATAACACCAAGCAGCTCGTCAACCCGGCGGTGGACTGCCTGTTCACACCGTGCGAGGCCGTCGTTGGAGCGCTGACGACCGGCCAGGCGTACTACGTGCGAGTGTACGCGTACAATTCGTTCGGGTATTCGCTGCTGCCCGGAGTCGGCCTCCCAGCGTTCGCAGTCCCAATGACCCAGCCTTCACCACCAGACCTCGTCGTGATTCAGCCTGCCACTAATGCTGGTGTGCCGAGTCTCCTTGTGAGTTTCAACACCACGCACTACAACGGTGGGGCTGATGTGACGCAGTACCAGATCGAGTGGGACGCGATGGACCTCGAGGCCATCGAGAACCGTGCGATGAGTAGCTCAGCCACTGCTACAGCGCTCAGCAACGAGATTCTGTACGCGCAGCAGACGACGCAGATGCTGCTGCTCTCGGCGGATGCGTACGACGTTCGCGGCCATTTCAGGTTGTCCTTCATGGATGTCGTGACCACGCCAGCTTTGTCCTGGGACGTTGGTGCGGATGACTTGGCCGCGGCGCTCGAGAAGCTCGACTCGGTCGGCAAAGTCCAAGTGCGAAGGCGCGCTGCGGGCAACGGCTTTGCTTGGTTCATTAGGTTTTTGACGCAGAAGGCCAACCAGAACGGCATGGTTGGTGATGTGCCACTGCTCAAGGTCTCCATCGACGATTCGGAGTTGTACACTGCATTCGGGACTTCAAAGACAGCGACTGCGACCACAACAGAGCTGACGGGAACGAACGCGAAGATGGAGGTCGTGATGGTCATCCGAGGTCTCAACGGCTTTGAGCAGCAGGTGGTGACGGTTTCCACGGACCTCGGTCGGCTCGGAGGCCAGTTCCAGCTGATCTACAACCAGAAGAAGAGTAACTGGATCCCATTTGACGCCAGCGCTGCGGCTGTCAAGCAAGAGCTCTATGCGCTGGGGGATAGCCAGAATCTCGATGACCTGGGGCTCATTGACGTGTACAAGAAGGCTGGGACGTCCTTCACAGGCTTCCAGTACACAGTGGTCTTCCTCACTCGGTTGGGGGCTAACACGCCGTTAATCACCTGCGACGGAACAGCGCTGACCAGCACAGCCACGGGGGCAACCTTGGTGTGCTTATCGTCTCGTTCTCGTGCAGGCTCTCGCCCGATCATGGCCAGCGATCTCTATGGGGTTGCAACGGTCAACAAGAGCGACATTGTTGACGCCAGTGGTATCTTGGCCCAGTACTGGATCCCAGGGTTGCGGCCTGGGGTCAAGTATCACGTGCGCGTGGCTCCGTGGAACGGTGTGGGCAGTGTCTTCGGCGACACGCGCTTCTCGACACCGGCGATTGAGGCTGTGCAGGTGAGCTCTGACCCGCCGAAGGACTTGAGCGTGTCTGCACTGTCGTCAACTGGAGCGATGGCGACATGGAGTGCTCCGCTGAACACTGGCGGCTCACCAGTGGAGCGGTATATTGTGCAGTACGACACGCTACGAGGCGTGCCCGAGGAGCAGGCGATCAAGCTCACGAGCCAGTTCAGTAGTTTGCAAGGCGCAACTTTCACGCTGCGCCTGAACGGAGTCGACACGCAACCGATCGCATCGGATGCGACTGACGTCGACCTTCAGAGTGTGCTGCTGGCTGCGTGGGGTGCCAGTGGCGTGTCGGTCGCCTCAGTGACGCGGAGGAACGTGGTCTTTGACGGCTACGGCTACGAGTGGCGCGTGTTTTTTAGTGACACGATGGGCGACGTGGCATCAATGACAGCGACCTTGGCACCGTCCCCAGCATCAGCGTCTTCGTTCGACTCGGATGCTGTGATTTCTGTCGAAGAGCGCACGAAGGGCAGTCTCACGGCTTTTTCGAGAGCTTCTTCGATCCAAACTGTGAATGTCGCGTCCGCGAGTGAGGTTCAGGAGATCTTCGTCTCCGCGGGCTCGCGCATTGACCTGGGTGGCTCCTTGTTCCTGAGCTTCTGCGGCGAGTCGACGCTTAATATCGCTGTCACAGCCACTGCATCTGACGTCAAAGCGGCGCTCGAGGGTCTCTCGACCATTGGCGAAGTGGCGGTGACCACGACGAGTGTGCTGGATCGCCAGCCATTGACCAGTCGTAAGCACTATGGAGTCAAGTGGCAGGTGACGTTCACGTCGTCAGTCGAGAACGTACCACTGATACTCGTGGGCACTGATGCAACGGCCACGCCACGTCCGTTTGCGAGACTCGCGTGTGGTGGCACGCTGACGGGCACAACCCCTTGTGTGAGGGTCAAAGAGGTGACTCCAGGTGGAATCCCTCAGCGAGTAGCAATCCGAAGCTCTGACGGCACGCCATTGTTAGATAACACGACGAGCTACTACTTCCGCTTTGGCGCCGTCAACACCGCACACCTGCAGAGCGCCTTCGCAACGTACCAGACGCCCTTCCAGCCTCAGAATCGGTCACCGTTCAAGCCGCGCGACGTGGTGGCGTCACCACTGTCGACGACAAGCATTGGTGTCTCGTGGAGAGCACCCGAGTACGACGGTGGGCTACCCATCACGCAGTACAAGGTGCAGTGGGACATGAGTCAGTCGTTTGAGATGCAGAGCGTGTTTGCTGGCTCAGATACGGTCATCGCCCCTACTTCAGGCGGCCCAAGTCAGCCGTTAAGCTACATGATCCTGGGTCTGGACCCGACGACGCCCATGTTCGTTCGCGTTCTAGCGTACAACTCGCTCGGGTATGGTGAACCGGGGCTCGCGAGTCCCGTGGCGACCAACTACCGTGTCTCTCGCGTTGTCGTCAAGAGCGCAGCGATCACCACGGTGATGGCAGGCGCGCAGACGTTTGCGCTCGCACTTGGTAACTACGCGACAGTACCCACGGCGCCGATCCCAGTGAACGCCGACGCCATCACGCTGCAGAACGCGCTGAGCGCGCTCAAGTTCGTTGGGGTCGTCTCCGTTTCGAGAAACGACCACTCGCAGGGCCCAGTGGCCACGCCATTCGACTCGAGTGGCGTGGACACGCCCTTCTCGTACCGCATGGAGTGGACCATCACGTTCCTCACGCCGTCCGTCGATGGCTTTGAGCCAAACAGGCTGGGAAATCTACAGGCGACCTTGAGTGCGGCGCCCACTGGTACGCTCTCTCAGGCAGACTTCACGGTCTACGAGGTCAGTGCCGGTCAGACTTTCGCCTCGAGTGTGGTCTCCGTTCTACCTCAGGCCGTGCCGTCCACTGGTCCAACTGGCGTCCAAGTGTCGGTCGTCGATGCGTCCTCTCTGGGGGTGAGTTGGCTGTCTCCAGTGGCCTCAACGGTGCGAAAGTACATGGTAGAATGGAGCGACACGATGGACTTGGGTAAATCCACACCTAGCACTGGAGGCACGTCGTACGCCACTGCGTCTGGTTTCGTTGAGGTGGTGCCCAGCACTGCAACGACGTACACGATCCGCGGTCTCGCGACGGGCACAGCCTACTACGTGCGCGTCTCAGCTTTCAACGGCGACCTCGCGACGAAGGCGGGCTTGAATTACGGCTACGGCTGCCCTGTGTTGGCCACTGTGGTGGACGGGAAGGGCGTGCTGATTCTGCCAGTGAGTGATAGCATAAACCCAGTCGCGGTTGTCCCTTACCAGCCGACGAGCGTGGTCATGCGTGTGAGCACACTGGACATCGCCAGTCAGCTGGAGGTCCTGTTCACCGAGCCAACACTGGACGCCCTCGGGTTCACAGCTGGCGACGGTGGGGCCAGTATCACGAACTACCGCATCACGTGGGACACCAACAGTGACTTCAAGAACGCGCCTGTGTCTTACGACGTGCGCACAGTCACAGCTTGTAACGTGGCGCCCTGTATGTTCCCTCTGGGCGCTGAGGTGCAGAGTCTGTCGTTGTCGCCGGCGGCCACGGGCTCGTTCCGTGTGTCCTGGGGGGGAAACGCGTACACGACGCAGCTCTGCCCAGCGTGTACGCTTGTCTTTGGCACGAACTTTGCGTACATTGACTACACGGGCTCGACCTTTAACCTCAAGACCGTGCTGGGCACGAACGCGCTCTTCGTGGTCGACAAGGCGACCGCCGCGTGTGTGTTCCAGGTCGCAGCGACGGCGAACCCCGTTGCGAATCGCCTCTTTGTCACTGCGAGTGGTGGTACAACGTGTACGCTCGTGAACGGCGCCTACTCGGTACACTCGCGACCGACCACTGCCGCTTGTGTGGCTCACACAGCTACAGCAACAGACGTCCAGACAGCACTCAAGACCCTGATGAACGACGACGTCCAGGTGACGTTAGACACGACTCTGGGCCGCAAGTTCCGCATCACGTTCACGGGGAAGACGCTCGCGAGTCCGCGTACGACGATCGACCAGCTCGTGATCTCTGCTACAGACGGGACCGCTGGTTGTACGGCACTCGTGGGCAACGCCTGGACGAGCACGGAGCTCGAAAGCGGCGCTTTGCAACCTGGGACGCCATACTTTGTGCGCGTCGCAGCGATCAACTCGGTTGGTGTCAGCGAACCAAAGTCAGCAACCGCTATGTGCCACGACCCACCGTGTGTGAATCCGCTGCGTCTCGCGCCTGCTGCCCCACCACTGCCGCCTTTGAACGTCGCTGTAGCGAACGACAGACTCGACCGCACGGCACTCAAGGTGAAGTGGCAAGCGCCGAGCTCAATCGAAGGCGCGGGTATCACAAAGTACCTCGTCGAGTACTCTGTCGACGCGTTCACACGTGTGAACCTGTGCGCCGGCTGTGTTAGCACTCTTAGCAATACGAAGCTCACGCTCACGTCGAACGTCGTGCTCGCAGTCAACCAGATGGTCGCGCTGAGCTCCTTAACGCCCGAGTGCCTCGTGACGGTGCAGAGTGTCGACACGGCGTGGAACACCGCGCTCATAATCTACAACCTGCTGCCGAACCACGGCTGCGACGACTTCACAGCCGGCATTGGCAACATTGACGCCCTGCATGGCGTGGGCAGTGGGTACATCGCTGTCGCCCCTGGCGATGTGCAGTACTCGACGGCGGACCAGCCGCCGCAGATCTGGTTCAGAGCTTCGCTGAGCGCTCTACAGCCCAGTACGGTCTACTCGGTGCGCGTTCGTGCTCAGAATGCTGAAGGCGTGGGACCAGGCACAATTGCAAACCCTGTCTGCGAAGACGGCATCGAGGCGTGTACAGCCGCAACTGGTGGTGGAGCGACGACCATTGTCACGAGGCAGCTCCCGTCTGTGCCCGTGCTCGTTGTCCCCACTCAGCTGACGACTCAGGGCGTCAACACTGCGAACGCCTACGGGTTCACGAAGAACTCGCTCTGGGTCTCGTTCGCGGACCCGAATGCCTGGACGGGGCTCGAAGCCGTGGATTCGTACCGCATTGAATGGGACACGCAAGCGGACTTCAAGTCTGCGGGCAAGCAGTCGGCGATCGTCCAAGCCACGGGTGCGCTTGCAAGTACGCCTTCACTCTGGACGAACTTGCAGATCTGTGCGAGCTGCGTGACCGGCTTGGACGCCACGGTCAACACAATCACAGTGACGAACCCAAACAACAACCTGGCCATCCGTGTCGGTGACTACCTGACTGTGGACGCGGGTTTACTCGTCGCCGGCGGCCAGGTGGACCCTCTGAGCTGTCAGGTGGTCGTCACGGTGGTCGCTTCGGCGACACTGGTGAACGTTGCTGCGGGTCATGGGTGCGCATCTTTCACAGGGAAAGCGTTGTCGTTGCACCGCCGCAATGCGCTCCAGTATCAGCTCACGGGGCTCGTCATGGGCGTGCAGATCAATGTGCGCATCACGAGTCACAACTCGCTGGGATACGGCACGATCAGCGACAGCATCGCACTCGTACCGATTGCCACGAGCGACCCGCCGCCGTCCCCTGACGTTGTCCTGAGCGCGTTTAGTCCAGAGGAGAACAGCGACATCGCGCCCAAGATCCGCGTCAGTTCTCTACATGTGAGCTTCCTGCCGCCAAAGTATCTACTGCCGACAGATCTGAATGGCAATGGCGGCTCGGCGATCACACAGTACCTGGTCGAATGGGCCGACGGCGACTGGGCGGCGATGCAAAAACACGTGCAGGTGATCTCGACCACGGCGTCGTCCGTGGGCAAGATCTCTGGTGCGTTCCGACTCACGCTCGACACGACACTGTGCACAAACTGCCAGGTCAAGGGCGTCTACACAACGTCTGCGATCCCATACGACGTGTCGGCGTTGGACCTGACGAATTTGCTGCAGAATCTGCCGAACGTGGGCCAAGTGAGCGTGACGCGCGGCGTCCCCACGGGCAAGAACGAGCTCACGTGGACGGTCACTTTTCTATCAGAACTCGACCTCGTGCCGGACTTTACGGTCGCGCAGAACCTGCTCACAGCGGGCAACGGCGTCGCGCGCATTCTGATCTCGTCGCTTGTGGCGAATGGCGGCCAGGTCGGGAGCCTCATGGGCAGCACGTATTGCCCAAGCAGCGCTCTCATCAATGGCTTCGTGGTACCCACTAGCGGGCCAGCGGCCTGTGGGTTCGTGGTGCCTAGCGTCCAGATGGCACTTCCGTATCAGTTCACGATCGCGGGGCTCAACCCAGGCACGACGTACTTTGTGCGCGTGTCGGCGATGAACGCGCTAGGCTACGGCATCCGCAGACTCAGCGCGCCCGCGTCCATGACCGTGCCTTTTGAGGCACCGACCGTGCCCACATCGCTGTTTAACACCCTCGCCAGACCAGTGTTGACATTGGCAGCACCGACGTCTTTGATCGTGGCCTACGGACCACCGAGCTTCAGCGGCGGGACGCCGATCACCGGCTACATCATTGAGTGGGATCCCCAGCCGACCTTCGACAGTGCAGTGGACGGCGATGCACTGGGCCAAGCCGTACTCGTCGGTGCAGCTGGCGGCAAGTATCGCATCAACGGATTGACAAGTGCGCAGTGGACCTACGTGCGAGTCTATGCGATGAACGCTGAGATGGGTGCGGGGCTTCCCGTGAAGACCCAGCCGGAGCGCGAGATGCCTAGGGTAAAGCCCCTTCAACCTCGCGACGTCACGCTCTCGAACGGCCAAGTGCTGCCGCTGGGCTACTCGCTCAACGTCCAATGGAGCGCGCCGGCGGACCTGAATAACGCGCTGAGCGCGATCGCATCCTATCGCGTCGAGTGGTACCAGCAGGCGCTCACCGATCCGTTCTTCGGTCTCCCGCACATTCAGGTGGTGCAGACCACGGGCACAATCACTGCCGGCAGCTTCACGCTGGGCTTTGGCGACGCTACGATGTCAATAGGCTCGCCGCTCGCCTTCCAAGTGCTCCCAGGCACGATCAGCGTCGTGCAGAACCAGAACTACGTGACCACTTCGGTTGATCTCACCGGCCTCCTGGCTCGTGGAGACCTGATCTTGATCGAGGGCGTGAGCTATTTGGTCGCTGCCACTGGCGCCTTCACGTCCACGCAGCTGCCACTAGCAGATGCGACAAATTTCGGCACGAAGCTCGCGGCGACGCTCGGCAACACACCCATCGCGTACGCGGGCGTCACGAAGACCGCGATCCCAATCCGGACGCCCTGGAAGAGCATCGATCTGAGCTACGACGTGACGCCCAGCGCCATGAAAGAGGCGCTCGAGATGCTACCAACAGTGGGTGTACTACACGTTGAGCGCTTCCAGGCGGGGACTGTCGGCGACAACAACTACAACTGGTACATCACGTTCACGACCCAAGTGCCAGCGACTTCAGCGCTTCCACAACTCATCGTGAACGACAAGAGCCTCGTCGGCACCAACCCTGACGCAAGCTCGGCCATCACGCAGGCGGGCCAAGCACCGGTCGCCTTCGGTGCCACGGTTGTGTCTGCTTCCACTGACGTGTACGCGTACAACATCACGAGCCTGCTGAACGGCGTGTCGTATTTTGTACGCGTGGCTGCGATCAACGACATCGGCATGGGCGCCTTCTGCGCCAGTTCTCCAGCGAGCTTGGCACCTACAAGAGCCCCACTGGCGCTCGCGAACGTGAAAACCCGGACGCTGAATGCCACATCCATGGAGCTCACGTACGACCAGGTGGCGGTCTCCGGTGGCGAGGTCGTGGACAGCTACCGCATCGAGTACGACTCGTCATTTAACTTCAACAGCGCCAAGAAGCAGAGCCTCGTGCTCCCACAGAGTACGACGTACCACCGCGTGACGACAGCTGCACACACTGGCCCGTTCACCGCTGGCAGCACGTTCTCACTGGCGACCATCGGAGACTCGGGCTTTAGGGGCGACTTCACGCGCCAGGTGGGCGCTTACGTGAGTGCTGCGCAGCTCCAGGCCACGAACTTTCTCTTCCGAAGCAAACCTGACGCCACGCTGGGCTATGGGAGTGCAGACTTCACGACCGTCTTCTCAAGGGGCGAGTTCGTGCGCGTGCGCAACGAAGTGGCTCGCGTCTGTCTCGACTCGAACATCAAGTACACGCTCCCTGGGATCACGACGAACGGGTTCAACCCAACGACCGGTGTTTTGACAATCACGACGCTCACGGGTGGTTTACTGGACATCGTGTTGGCAAAGAGCGTGCTCTCTATTGGCTATGCGATGGACTGCCGCGCCACGATCACCACGGTCGTGGACGCGAGCAACCTCGTTTTATCCCACACGTGCGCGCTCAATACGCTGAAAACGACGCTGCTACCGATCAACATCCACTGGGGGCCGGCGGTGCTGCCGCTGTGCTCGGAGCAGGACCCGTGGCAGCTCATGGACGCCACAACGACGTTGTCTGGGTTCGTCGGTCGCCTGGGGATGCTAACGGATCCACTGCCGCTCTTTCAACTGGACACGTCCGCTGGCGTTGCGCTCAACCTGGTGACCAGTGGGCTTGGCAGCGACTCGGTCTCTGTGCTGAGCCCACTGACGATCAGCTGCGGGGACTTTATTCGCCTGGGCGACGTCATGAGCGGACCGATCCTGCGCGTACGCGGCAAGTGCGACACGGTCACCAACACGTGCGACTGCGCACGTGTGAGTGCGGCCTCGAGCATTCAGCTGGGCAGTTTCGCGGACTTCACAACGCCTGTGAGCCTCTCGCTCGATTCTCTGGCGTTTGTGACGCGCGAGATCCAGAGCATCAGGATATCCACGAGTGCGGGCGACCTGCTGCACGGCGTTGGCGGCTTCAGGATCAAGTTTGGCGACGAGATCAGCTCCAAGTCGCTGCGGGGCGGCAACGGCGGCGCGAACCTCAACGACGACATCGGCTGCTTGCTCTGGTCTTCGGGTCCCGTGACAGCTGACGCGACACGGGACACACTGGCGCTTGAGGCGGAGCTCGAGTCCTTCGACGCGATTGACGACGTCCGAGTGTACAGGACGTTCACGACGACGCCGACTGTGATGGTGTACACGATCGAGTTCCTGGGAGTATCGGTGCGTGGGAAGCTGCCGTCGATCCAGGTTCTGGACGTTGGCATCAACGGCTGCAGCGCGTTTGCCGGGACTCCCGCGGGGACGGTGCCTGACGTGCCGCTCGTTCGAAAGGAGCAGCTAGCGTACACGACGATCTACCAGGCGCCTACAACCCAGGCAATCCCATTTGACGCCAGCGAAGAAGACGTCAAGGCTGCGCTCGAGGCGCTCTCGAGCATCCCGAACGTGGACGTGACGCGCAAGGTGAACAAGTTCGGCTTCGACTGGAAAGTCACGTACGTGGCCTTTGAAGACGATGTGAACAGTCCATTGCCGCCTACGATTGTCGCGAACGGACTCAACCTGTTGGCGGTGCAGGACCCAAAGGTCACAGTGACGCTGTTCAACCGGCAGAAACTGGACACGACCATGTTCGCTGCCGGTGGCGGCGTCTCGATCTTCTCGCGTGTGGCGGCGCACAACACCAAGGGCTTTGGGGACGCGTCGATCCCAAGCCCCGCGTCCATGCAGCTAGCTAATCAGCTGCCTAGTGCCGTGCTCTGGCCGCGCGTGGACGTGTTGTCCAGCTCGGAGCTGCTAGTGCAGTGGGACTACCCGTGGAACGACGGCGGCGAGGACGTGACCGAGTTCAAGGTCGAGTGGTGGAGCGTGACGGTGAACGGTGGCGCCAAGACGTCGTTCATTCTCGACGCGCTGCAGTCACCACCAGAGGTTGAGGATTTGAACACGATCAGCATCTCGGCGCCAATTTTGGGAACCAACACGTTCCTCTCGGGTACCTTTCAGGTGGGCTTTGCCGGCCAATGGACCCCACAGCTGCCGTACGACCTCTCGGCCGTGCTCATGCAGTCGGCGCTCAAGAACCTGAGCACGATCGAAGATGTCATAGTGAACCGCATCTTGGACACCAAGGGCTACACGTGGATGGTCACGTTCGCCCAGCGCAAATACAGAGGCAACCAGCACACGCAGCACCTGTCGCTTTTGGATCGCTCGACGAGTCACAAGCTCAGCGTCAATGGCGCCAACCTGTTGCTGTGCACGACCACGCGACGCGACGTCTGCGTACCCAGGCTTGCCAACAGCATCGCACCCAGTGTGTCTGTTGGGTCGCTGCGAGAGATCCAGGGCTTGACCTGCATGGGCACTCCCAGCGCCACCGCGGGCTTCAAGCTGAGCTACATGGGCGCCACGACGGCGCTGATTCGCTCGGACGGCTCGGCCGCAGACGTGGAGAAGGCGCTCGAGGGCCTGCTGGTGGCTGGCGCTGTGAGCGTGAGCTTCCTGGACCCGGCGCAGACGACCGTGTGCGTGGCTGCGAATCCGTTACCCGTATTGATCACCTTCGACACGGAGCTGGGCGACGTGCCTCTGCTGGCCACGATCAGCGTGGACGTGACGCTGAGCGTGAGTGTCGCGGAACTGCGGAAGGGCCGCCCACAGTTGGCGATCGGCCGCCTGCCGTACTCGTACGTGGTATCGGGACTCACGACCGCGAACTTGTACAACGTGCGCGTGGCAGCGTACACCAACCTGGGCTTTGGGGCTTTCACCATAGCGCAGCCATTACGAGGCGTGATCCCGGCACCGAGAGCGCCGAGCCCTCCGCAGTCGCTCACGGTGCGCGCGCGACTGAGCTCGTCGACCCTGCTGTTGGTCTGGGAGGAACCGCTGACCAATGGTGGCGCTTTGATAACCGGACACCGCGCTGAGTGGGACGCCAACCCGTCGTTCACGAGTCAGTGCGGCGAGCGCTCCGAGGTGCAGACGCTCGTGTCGAAGAGCCCGGGAGTGGCACCCACGCCCGGCGTAGACTCGTACAAGCTGCTGCTGGGCTCCGCGGTCGTGGATTGCATCGCCTGGGACGCCACGGACGCGTACCTGCAGAACAAGCTGAGGTTATTAGGCGGCGTGTATGCAAATGCGCTGGTCTCGCGCTACGGTGACGGCACGGCGCGCTGGGACTTTGGGTTCACGTACAAAGTGACGTTCGTGAACCCCGTGACGAGCACCACCAGTGCGTTCCCACTGCAGATCCCACTGCTGGTAGCCGACAAGACGGACGCCACGTGCAACTCGTTCCAGGGAACTGTGAGTGTGGACCGCGACCACTTCGGGTCGACGCTGGACGTCAAGACCGGCCAGGGCAAGGTGGACCTGACCAACAACGAGTGTCTCGCGAGTTTGGAAGAGCCCATCGGCAAGCAGACGATCTCCGACGCGACGGCCCAGGCTAATGCGCTGCTGGCGCCGGCGATCCAATTGGCGCAGACGACCAGCGTGACGATGGGCTCAGCGACTCTGCTGGGGGCCAACGCGCCTGTGTTGTGCGCCTCGTGTGTGCAGAAGTTGGCCGGGAACGTGCTGACGCTCACGGCCTCGTTGGTGGGGGTGCTGAACGCCGGAGACTACTTCATCGTCCAAGAAGTCCTAGATATCGGTGCCACAGGCTCAGGAGTGCCCAGGACCTGCGTCCTCAAGGCGCTGGCTGCGGCCACAGCCACCAGCGTCTCCATCGACGTGACCGACGTGACATTCCTGGGCGGCGGCTGCCAGCTGCCAGTGGCCTTCGACAGCCAGGCCTGGCAGCTCAAGGAGTTCAACCTGCGCGCGTATACGATCAGTGACCTGACGCCCGGAAAGGACTACTCGGTGCGCGTCTTTGCGGTGAATGCGCTGGGCGAGAGCGCTGTGGCCGCCGTCTGATCTGTGTGAGGGAGGCTGTGCGTTTTCAGTAAGCTGTGGGGTTATACATACAAACTTTGCTTTCAATCTGCTTCGTCATGCGTTTAACGTCCTGCTTGGTAGGTTGTACACCGTGAGCCCTATTGCGTTGCGTGACGCTGGAGGAATCGTGTTGTCGCGGAATCTCGCGCTGGGTCGAGGAACGAGGCTTCATGCTGAAAGTCCCGTCGTGGAACCTGGTGTTTCATGTCCACCAGGCCCACCGACCGCTTCCGTTTGCTCAGCACATCGTCCTTCGGGCTCAGCACTAGCCGCTGCTGCTCTGCCTTGAGGTCCTGAGGCTCCTCAGACTTTTCTCTCCACCGCCCGAGGCTCTTTCTCATATCCACGAGCGTCTGATCCACACGCGCCTTTGAGCTCAACACGCTCAGCTCCAAGCGAGAAGGTCGCTTTTCCTCAAAGCCTCTGCCAACTTGCTTGCCAGCCCCCTCTCTTCCGAAGCGTGCCTGGCCTTTCTTCATGTCGACGAAGCCCGCGTCCGAGCGCTTGAATTTGCTCAGCAACCGCATCGCCTTCTCGATCTCGTCGTGGTTCTCACGCAGTTTGCATAGGACCTCGTTCTTATCAGAGGTGCTATCTACCTCAGTAGCCGTGGCTCGAGCCAGCATCCTTCTCATAGCCACTAGTACCGGCGCTCTCGTGAGCTTGAGATCGTGGTTCGGCTCGTAGATCACGTCCACTGGCTGCGGGCGATCGAGTCGCTCGACGTCCTCGCGTCCCTGCATCCTCTGATAGTCCACAAGCCCGTGGTTCCCACTTGAAAACTTGAGTTTCTCCAGCATGGGGAACTCGGAGGGCAGGTTCAGTTGTTCGCAGTCGTTGTTCAGTTGATTCCCAGTCGTGCGGATGAACTCAGGGCGGTGCAGTTGCTTCTCAAAGCGCACAAAGCGGTGCCCAACGACGCCTTTCTCGACGATTTCGAACTTTGGCTCGAGCACTGAGCGCGATTCCTGCTCTTGCGCGACCTTCTTCGTCATCGGGAACCGCTCGTCGTCGTCGTTTCTCTCTGCGATGAGTGCTCGTGGAGCTCGAGGTCGCACTAGAGTGTCGATATGATCCAGGTTAAGATCCAAAGCGACGCCGTGTGGATTGTGCTCAGTCTCCTTGCCGAGGAGGAAGACGCCGTGCTTCTCGGCTCGGAGGTCGTCTCGACCGGTGGCTTTTGCGAATGGAACGACTCCGCCACCACCTCTCCTGTTTGCTCGAGCTGATGCTGCCGCTTCGCCTCCAGACTCAGGTTCGTAGGCTTTGGTCCGCTCCTTGCGAACTGGCGCACTGAAGGAGCTGACGATCTTGAGCTTCTTGCGGCGACACTGGACGACGTCTCGACCGAGTTGCTTGCTCATTGCATGGGCAGCCATGGACATTGCCGAGTCCTTCTTTGAAGGACCAGGCTTCCGATCATCACCATCAGCAGCTGTGGCCAGTCTGGCTTTCAGTGCGTTGACGCGGAGCAACTCGCGTGTTTGTGCTCGTCGCCACTGCTGCGTTGTCCTGAACGAAGCTCTCGCTTTCTCCGTCTTCCACGCCTGGAGCCTCTTGGTAGCGCTCTTGTTCGCTTCATTGTCTTTCGATGGCTCCGAGTGAGAAGGTTCGTGTCGACGCCACAATCTCACTCGTCGTCGCAGCTGAACAGGGTGACGACGAAGCGCTTGCTTGCTGTCGTCGGATTGCTTCGCCATT
>JAASFQ010000204.1:0-35483 GCA_023333845.1 Globisporangium polare | reverse complement strand
GATCGCGTTCCGCGCAGATAACAGCGAGGAAAGCAACAGCACAAGCAACGTACTTGCGAAGACGAGGGCCGAGGCGACGCCCATGAAGCCGAAGAACGACGCCGACGAAGGGCACACATCCGCAGCGAGTTGAGCCAGCATCGTGCTTTTCTTTCTGTCTGTCTAAAGCGATTGCGAGGTGCTGCAGGAGCGGAGGAAAGGAGGACAAGCGCACATCAACGCAGTCCACAGTCAGCAACTTGCCCATCGCGCACAAGACGCACACATGCAGAGCAGCGCGTCTGCAGCTCGTACGCAGCGATCTTCGCACGCACCTGTTGGGCTTCGGAGCGGAAATGGGAGAAACCAACAAAGATCAGGCGCGCACTCGCTCTCCCCAAAAAAAGATCAATCGCTGTTTCTATTTCCAGAGGTTATTCTGCAAGTTGGCTCGCTTCGGAAACAGCCAGCGCATCATTTAACCTTGTCAGAGCTCGAGGTTTTGAATTCAAAGCGAGGTTCAAGTGGTACTGGAGATGCTGGAATAGAGCGCTGCCATTTGACCTTGTATTGAGGCCGTCTTTTGTGCCTGATAACGACACCAAAGCGAATCTTTCGCGAAGAGCTCCAGATTGACACGCAAAGCCAAACTCACTCGCGAGCATGAAGCACCGGTGTATTTGGTCGTCGCCATGGCTCTGCACGATGCTGATTACTGTTGCAAATACCCTTTGTGTATATCACGAATGTTGCAAACGCGGGCTTTGCAGTGGGGGCAGTTGCGTGCGTGCCTCATGCTGTGGTCGAGGCGAGGGTCCCCCGTCGAAGCAATTACAGCTGGACTCATGTTCGCGACGTCCAAGTTGACGTGGGAGAACGCGCTTGGACTGGAGGTACATGCATTCTGTTGTAATCCGACCTGCCATCCTAAATGCGTAGGTGCTGATGAAGTGACTGGTTTGTGGCTGTACACGGGTGTTCGCACTCAGCAACCTGCTGACTGGGGTGCTCCGCGTGCTGGTTGTCCGCCATTTCATTCAGCCAAGCTCTAGGAATGCCTACGCCGCTGCGTTTGTATCTGGACTGGGCCTCACAGACCAGCACACGATCAGTGCGTCCCTTCTTCGTTGTCAAGTGTTTGCCACGCAGTTGGTTGGCTCACAACTCTTGCCGTCGTGTGCACTGAAGTCCTGTTTGAGGCTCCATGTTTAAGCAGATCCGCGATGCTTTACTAGAGCGCCGAGGGATCGCCCTTGGCCGCCACGACCGCTCACGCCTTGCTCGTCATCGCCGCATCCTTGTCGGGGACCTCGGTCTGCACCCGAGCGTTTACTGCTGCGCAGACCTCAGCTCCAGGCTCGTGGGCGATGCGTCAACATTGCCAGGTGATGAACTCTTCACATGCGGTTATGATGAACTCTCGGGAAAGTCATGACTAATTACATTTCCTGCACTGCAGGCACCGAACCCGAGCAGGAACGCGAAGCGACTGTAGTGCTCACGCGACAGGTGCTTGTGGAGCGCAAAGTACGCGAGCGGGAGGCCAGGCCGGTCGTGCGGTGGAGCATGCGGTGGCTGTACTCGCAGGAATACGGCGCATTTCGCCTCTCTCCCCTCCAAAGCGCAGAATCGGAGGTCTGAAGCTGGATTTGCATCTCCACCTGAGCAGAATTGGAGCTGGTTGCGCTGTCCGAAAGCATTTGCCTGACTTCTATCCGCTGCACTATGCACACGGACATCAACTGGAGCACGATTCGGTACCTGCAACTGTGGGAAGGTCAACGCCGCGATGTCACGCACCTGAATCTGCAGCTCATGGCCTTTCCGTGGTTCCCGAGGCGTCAGCATGCGCTCTACGCGTCTCAGCAGATCCAGTCCCGTGTGATTCGCAGTGGTGCGTCTATGGTGAGGACCTCGAACGGTACGCAAGGTGCCTGCACGAGTTCTTGCTGAAAAGCCTGCCAATGTACAAGGATCGGCTCTTCTTGGATCTCCATGCAGTGGTGAGTGGCTAGAATCACTTGTGTCGGTCGTGAGTGAAGACAACAAACCCGCTTCGGTACACAAACTCCACAGGAGCAAGTTGTTCATGGAGCTTAAAGCGCAAGGGCTTCTGTCGAAGGTGTAACAAGAGCGAGCAGTAGCGTTGGAGGTCGTCAGTGGCTTGTTGCCTGAGATGCGCGTGAGGCCTGATCCGCATCTCAACGCGTTTCTCGAGTTTGTCGAGAAACACAACAACAATAGCATTGTTGTTCGCAATGGGGAATCGGCATCGCCGCACCAGCAAGCGCCGGAGAAGCAACCAACAGGACCAAAGCGCAAGCGCCGAGCCAAAGAGAATGCATCGAAGCAAAGTAAGCGCACGCAGCACCCAGCGAGAGCCTTGCACGAAGCAAACGTCCGATAGTAAAGAAGACATTGCCAATCAATATGCATTTAACGCGCGTGTTCATCGCTTAGGTCTCCATGTCTTCGTCCTCGTCTTCGTCATTAATCTGCTCACACAACAAACGAACAAGTCAGCTTCGCAAGATCAACAAACACGCAAACAACGACAAACAACCTGCACTTAAGCAAGCAAGCGTACCTCGTTGAACATGAACTCCTTCTGGTACTCCATGAGGAACTGCGTGGAGCGCTTGACGTCGACGAAGAGCGCGTAGACGCGCTTGATGTCGGGCACGTCCACCTCGGTGCCCTTGCGCTTGGCGCACACGAGCGACGCCGCGATGATCATGTGGATCGCGTAGCGCAGCGACGTCTCCACGGCGATGCGCGTGAGCAGGTCCTTGGCCTCCTCGGTCATCTCGACGTCCTCCTCCTCGCAGCGGATCGTCAGGATCTTGCGCATGTCGGCCTCGCTGTAGGGCTTCGTCGGGATGATCATGAGCCGGTCGAGCAGGTCGATCGGGATGCCGTGCGGCGACTTGTAGTTCGTGCCGCGGATGCGCGTGATGCCGCGGTTTGTCGCGATAATGAGCACGGGCGCCATGTCGCTCTCGAGCGCGCGGTTGAGCCACGAGAAGCACTCGATATCGAGCATGTGCACCTCGTCGATGAAGAGCACGCCGGGGACGATCGTCGCCTTGCCCTCTTCCCGCCACTCGGCCACCTTCGTGTCGATCTGCTCGCGCACCTCGTCCTTGATCTCGCCCGTGTCACCGGCGAAGAGCGCGAGAAAGCCCTGCGAGCGCGAGTTGATCACGTCGATCTCGTGGAGCGACACGACGTGCACGACCTCCTTGCGCTTCTGCAGCTCGCCCTCGGGACACTGCACGAAGCGCGTCTGCGCACCCATGGCGTCGTAGTCGCGAGAGCGCGTGAACGACCGCCCGAGCTTCGAGATCTTGCCCGACTCCTTGTTGATCGTGATCACGTCGCCGGCCTCGACCTTCTCCTTGGTCAGCGAGTCGATCATCTTGGCGCCGAGGTCGTACACGGTCTCCATCTCGGTCGTGCGCAGCGTCAGGCGGCCGACCTTGTCGCCCACGCCGCCCGTGGGGGTGTCCACCTGGATCTCCACGACCTCACCCTCGATGATCTCGGTCTCCTCCATGATGCGCACGCCGATCGAGCGGCGGAACGCCTGCGTGAGCGCCTCGGTCTTGCTCATCTCGAGCGAAAAGACCTCGCTGGCAGCGATCGTCGTGAACGGCGTGTCTTCGCCCAGCGCCTGCGCGATGCCCATCGCAATCGCCGTCTACAACATGTTCAGAAGCACCCCCGCTGTCAGCATTACGCCTCATGCACACACACAGCTCCAAGCGCACCACACTACTTACTTTGCCAGTACCCGGCTTGCCTGCCAGCAGGATCGCGCGACCAGCGATGTTACCCTCCTCGATCATCTTGTAGACGATACCGGCGGCCTTGCGCGCGTCCTCCTGCCCGACCATGCCCTGCGAGACGCCGCGCGGCTCGAGGCTGTCATCGAGACCGAGACCGCGGATGTGCGAGTGCGCGCCGATGCGCTCGATGCGCGTGATGTCCTTGACTTCGACCTGGGTTTTCACAGACTATGTGCATAACATAACAACACCAGACAGGTCACGCTGGTCAGCAAAAGCGAGCAGCTCCATGGACTCTTGCCCAAGCACAGCTTGGTCAATACGCAGCGCCAGAGGCTGCAAGCGGCATGAGCAGAGCGCGCACCATGTTGCGAATGCGATGGTGGAGCGTGTGGTGGCGACTCGTGTGTTGGTGTGTGTGTGTGCGTGTGCGAGAGAGGAAGAGTCGCGCGCCGTCGTATCGGAAGGATTCGCAGTCGCCAAAGAGTCTTCTTTCTATCTTTCGAAGCAAAAGCACTGGAAGATTGGAAAGGGCGTGGCTCGCGTCGAGGTGGATACAGTGCGGGTGCGACTAAGTACGCCTGTCAGCTCCATTCAGCAAATCGGACCTGGAATGTCAACAGCCCCATTTATCGCTCTCTAAGATCGACACAATAGTCCAAAACTAATAGCGTATTCTGGGGATCTGCAATTGGTATTGTATGCACTTGGAGATCTTCCAATCTGGAGTTGAAAATCAGGTCTTGAAGTCACTGTGCCGTCAAGTGGATAACGAAAGGTGGCAACAGCATCGCATCAATGACAGCTCGCCTCCTTGCCAGCTGATGTGGATATCCGTTGCGTACGGATGTGTGTATTCTGCTCATAAGTGTGTGGTGTGTGTGTGTGAGAGAGAGAGAGAAGAGAGAGAGCTGCTATAGCATGCAACAAGAAAAGCACAACTCCGCCACCGCTTATTTACGCTGGAAGAACGCAAAGAGATTCTTCTGCTTGACGGGGGCGCCACCTTTCGCCGCCGCCGCCGCTTTCTTCTCCGCCGCTGCTTTTGCTGCCTCGACCGTCGCCGCCTGCTGCTGCTTCTTCGCGGCCTGCAGTCTCTCCTGCTCGATTTCTTCGGCCGTGAGCTCCACTTCCTCGACAATCTTCTCCGTCACCATGTACCCCTGCTCGTTGATGCGCGTCTTCGTGGTCTCCACGCGGCGCTTGGTCTGGATCTCAGCTGGCTCATCTTCCTCTTCTTCTGCTGCTGCTGCTTCAGCCATAACAGCGTCGTCATCGTCATCGTTTTCAATGGACTTGGCGCGCTTCGTGCGCTTTGGCTCGTCGTCCGAGCCCGACAGCGTCACGTGGCTCTTCTCATCTGGCGACGCATTTAGTTTTCGCTTCGCGCTTCGCGAGCTGCTGCTGTTAGACGTGGCTTTGCTTGTCTTCTTGCTCTGAGCGACGGGCGTCTTGGTCGATTTGCCGTTGCTGGCAGGCTTCGTCAAGTCGTCATCCTCGTCCTCGTCTTCGTCGTCGCTGATGACGCGTTTCGAGCGCGGCTTGGCGGCAGCGCCGCTCTGCGACTTCTTCACAAACACGGGCGCATCAGCGTCGCTACCATCGTCATCATCATCATCACTGTCGATAGTGAAGACGTTGCTCATGCTCTTGGCGTCGATCTTCTTTCTCTCGGGCTGCTTTGCTGCGGCAGGAGTCATATTGATTGATGATGAGGCGGAACTCGTGGCGCGCGGCTTGGATGTGCTCGTGGCTGAGCCTGTGGACTTGAAGAACGACTTGGAGCCATTCAAGGCAGCAGACGGGGTCGAGTTGCTACTGTTACTGCTTTTCGCACCCGATACAGGCATCTTGGATGCCTTCACAGAATCAAAGACCGAGATGGACTCCTCACCCTGCGACTCGCCGAAGCCTGTCCGCGTGGTCGCCTCGACGCACTTGATGCCACTCTCGTAGAACGACTTGATCGCTCTGCTCAGCGGCGCCTGCTTGGACACTTTCTGGAAAATGTCGTTGCGCAGTGAGCGCTCTTGTGACCAGCAGGCGATTGAGATCGGCTCGACGGCGTCATCCGCACCGTCCTGCGCGCTCTTCTTGTAGACACTGTAGATCTGCGTGGAGATCACCTTCTCCGCGCTCTGCTCTGGGGAGAAGGACTCGATCCGGATCACGCGCGCGCGCGGGTCCACGGGCGAGCTGCTGCTCTTGTGTGCGCTGCTGCCTGTACCCTCGACGCCTTGCTGCACGACTACTTGGATGGCGCCGACGCTGCTCTCGTTCTCCTGCACAAACTTGTGCAGCGCGTCGCGACTGATGTCCGCATTCACCTGCGAGGAAGCGCCGAGTGTGCGATAGGAGATGGCGTCGCCGGCATCCAGCACCGTCGTCGCGATCTCCTCCATGCAGCGCTCGATGAGCTCCGCGGTCGCCATTTTCGATCGTTTCCGAGGTGTCGTTGCGCTTGCTTTGCTTGTGCGCTTTTTCGCGGGAAAAGGAGTACTGCCTCGCACGTCACGGTGCTGTGTCGCTTGCTGTACTGTGGCTCACGACAGACGACTCGCTTGGTTTCAGTATGTCCCTGTCGATCTCTCGGTCGACAGAAAAAAGACGATGACATGCTGAAGCCAAGTGCAGCGTCTATTGTGTCGCTTCCTGTGCACGGTTGCTCTGGCTCGTGCAGACCACAGTTATTTCTTCATATTTTGCTCGGCGCGAACTTTCTGAGCTTCTTTGCCAAACAAATCCTCGTTTCGACAGTTTGACTCGGCTGTTGCTCGGACTTTCGACATGTGCAAAATTATAACAGAGAGACCTTGTCCACGGCTGTAGAATTACGAAATGATTGCAAAATACCCACTCGAAACTGTGTGCAAAAATGTCGACGTCTCCTCCAAAAGAATACCCCACAGAAGAATGCTGCTCAAGAGTGCTTGTCAAGGCTTGCAGCGGCTTGGCTCGACTCGGCCGGGATCGAAGGCTCATTCGGCTCGCTCCACCTCCACCGCACGTTCAAGCGCCAACGCTGACGTCACGGCATCAACGCATGTGCTGGATTGCGCGCCACGAGCGATGACGAAGAGGCTGTGCCCACGAACCGGAATGCGCTGCATGGAGTTCTCTTCCATTCAGCAGCCGTTCAATAGCGACACGTGGAGATGCATCCATCAATACGTGCAGGAGCTCTCTAATTGCGCTCCTCGTGATGACAATGCATGGAGGATGAGGGAGGAAGGACCGCGTGCAACAATGCGCTTCATTCAATCGCACAAGCATGTGTGCCTTCAGATTGCGTACTGATGCCTTGATAATGCACCAACACATCAACACCTCTATCCGTGTTTTGTTTCCATGCGCGTTTATTGATAACTGTACTTGGCGAAATACAACTTCAAATCGCACGCCGAACTCCTTCGTTGGCAATCACTCTTGCTGCTGCTTGGGGAACGACGACGATACGATAGCAACTTCTTAGTCCTTCTTGGCGAAGTGGTTGTTGATCCAGTCGCTCGTGATCGACTTTGGACGCTCGAGCGGGAGGCCGAGCGCGCGGTCCCAGAAGAGCTGCGAGAGCACACCGATGGCGCGCGAGACACCGAAGAGCACGGTGTAGTAGTTCTTCTGCGTCAGGCCGTAGTACTGGAGCAGCACACCGCTGTGCGAGTCCACGTTCGGGTACGGGTTCTTCGTCTTGCCGTGCTCCGTGAGGACACCTGGCATGACCTGGTAGATCGTGTCGACGATGCGGAAGAGCTCGTCCTCTGGCATGTACTTGAGGCCGAACTCGCGCTGGCACGTGTAGCGAGGGTCGGTCTTGCGGAGCACGGCGTGGCCGTAACCTGGGATCACCTTGCCGGCGTTGAGCGTGTCCCACGCGAACTGCGTGATCGTCTCCTTGTTCACCGGGAGGCCCTTGGCGTGGAACTCCGTCTGCAGGTCGATGATCCAGCTGAGCACCTCCTGGTTGGCGAGACCGTGGAGCGGGCCCGCGAGCGCGTTCAGACCGGCGGCCACCGAGAGGTACGGGTCCGAGAGCGTGCTACCCACAAGGTGGGTCGTGTGCGCGCTGGCGTTACCGCCCTCGTGGTCCGAGTGGATCACCAGGTACAGACGCATGAGCTCGTCGAACTCGGGGCTCTCGAAGCCGAGCATGCGGTTGAAGTTGGCCGAGTAGTCCAGGCTCGAGTCGTACGGGTGGTTCGGCTCGTTGAAGAACGTGTTGCGGTAGATGAGCGCCGCAACCTCAGGGAGACGCGCAATCAGGTTGAGCGAGTCCTCGTACGTGTGCTGCCAGTAGGTCGACTTGTGGATGCCCTCCGAGTACTTCTGGGCGAACACCGACTCGGTGTTCATGGCCGTGACGGCAGCCGAGAGCTGGGTCATTGGGTGGGCGTTCTTCAGGTTCACGATCAGCTGCTTCACGTGCTCTGGAACCTTGGCGCGCGAGTGGAGCTCCGCGGTGAGACCCTCCACCTGGGCCTTGGTTGGCACCTCGCCGGTGAGGAGCAGCCACAGCAGACCTTCTGGGAGTGGCTCGCCACCCTCGATCTGGGATGGGAGCTTCTCCTGCAGGTCCGGGATCGTGTGGCCACGGAAGCGGATACCCTCCTCGGCGTCGAGGAGCGAGGTCTCCCAGAGCAGGCACTTGACGCCACGGGCACCGCCGAGGGTCTGCTCAACGGTCACCTCGCCGAGGGACTTGTGGCCGTGCTCGGCCTTGAGCTTCTTCAGGGCCTCCTGGCGCTCTGGCACCTGCGCCTTGAGCACCTCGAAGAGCGAGTTCGACGAGGTCGAGAAAGCCTTCACGGAGGTCGAACGGGTGGCGGCGACGCTCGAGGCGCGACGAAGGGTCTTGATGATGGCGCTCATTTTCTGTGGTGCACAAAACGCATAGAGAGAGAAAGAGTTAGAGATCTTCGTTCGCCAGAAAGGGGAGGAATGCAGGCGATCGAGCAGCTACGCTGGAAAGATCGGAGCTGTTCGTCGGCATGTGAGCATTCGTCTGCAGCGCACCAGAGCGCCACTGCGTCTGCGCAGCCACGAGAGGCACGCATGCAGGGGAGGTGGCTACACGGTCCACACGACCACACATGCAGCAGCTGACGACGACCACGAGAGAGCGGAGGGGCGGGCGACTCACCTGAACAAGAAGATGCGGTTTCCAAACGGGAGGAGCTCTGACTGGGTCGGGGGGAATTGGGAAATGGCAAATGCCAGCGAAGGCCGGCGTCTCATGCCCACACAACGCTCTCTGGCCTCCTCCTCTCGCTCGCTCGGGCCGCTTATTTTCGTCGTTGACGGTCGTTTTCGGGAGATCCCTCTCCGGTTGAAAAAGCTGGCGTCCGGAGAGCGTGTTTGAGGAAGGGTATTGTGTTCTGGAGGTCCGTTTCGATGAGGTTCGCATAATAAGCGCCAAGCAATGCTCGGATAGGTATATCCGGAGAACTCTGTCCTAGGGGGAACTCATTTGTGCGAGTAGTTGAAGAGAATAAATCCATTAAATCGGACCCTTTATTACGGGATGTTCGAGACGCTAAGTTCGAAGATGACTCCAAGCACCAGTCCGAGAAAGGGGTAAGCCTGCTTAAGTTCGGCATCTCACCCCGATTTAATCATCCGACACGCAAGTCCGACATGTCGAGAAAACAATCGATGGTTTGCTCGACATTCACGCCACCCTCACTACTGGCAGAGAATCTTTGATAGGTATCTCGAGCTCAGTGAGCTCGCTCTCACAGTCACCACAGCCTGATCGAGTGCCACCCGAGCGATGATTCGTTGGCACAAGCAAGACCTGTTTCGACCTCGTTTAACAGCTCGCTCGCTTGCTTGGAGGGAAACCAGCTTGAAGGCAATCGCAGGAAACACAACACGCGCAGCGCAGAATGGCGAAACGCAACCAACCAACCACCCAACGCAGAGCTCAACAAGCTGCAGCATCGGCTACCACGTTTGGCCCTCAAAAGCGAGCAAAAAGAAAAACTGCCGCACAGCACACGACGAAGAAACACAACGGGAAACTGCGCTTTGTGGCCGTCACAGTCATCGCGCTTGCTGCGGTCCCAAGTTCCCACACTCCCACGAGCACGGCGGACCAAGCGAAATGTTCCAGCAACATTTCGTGTCGGACGGCAACATTTCCCAGAGCGTGCTTTTGGCAAATCGTTTCGCAAGGAAGCATGATCAAATGGTTGATTTGCTGAAATAGCACAGCTGTTTTCGACCAATCGATTCGCAAACTCCAGTATTACTGAGACGGCTGGTTATATTTATAGCACCCGAAACAACATCTCAGCAGCAAGAGTGGCTAAAATGATACCTCGAGAACTGTTGTGCACATGTCGAAAGCGACTGGATGCTCAAGTCGGCACTATGGACACAAACGTCGCGATCTTCGTGCTGCTTGCGCGTTTCGAAGACCGCATGCAGCACCATCTCGATGATACCACGTCCTTTGACTCAGCACTCTTGCGCAAATGCGGCTACTGCTCAATGCGCATCGTTCTCGAAGAGAGAACTCTGGCGGTCATTTCTAGCCCTCGTCTCGCAACATTCAGCTGTGCAAGTGTCGCCTATCAATTGATGGCAGTCATATCCCGGATCCAGAGCCCAGCGAAATCACGTTCAGCGGAGCAGTGGAGCCCAGTGAATCTCGTCGTTGCGTGTGGCGCCAAATTGAAAAGTGAAGCTCGTTCGGTGAGCACGGTGGAGGGACAGCTCGTGCTTCCGGTCGGTGAAGCTCGATTGACGGTTCGAGCCAAAGCTCGAGAACGCAACGTGTTGGAACAAGCCGCATTTGCATGGCATTGGCGGCCATGTGACCGTCCATCATCATCCGCCCAACGATTGCGACCACCAGCCCGACCGACGAGCCAAAAAATTGCGGCCAAGCAGATGGCTTGTAAAACAAAAGCATTTTCTGCTGAAAATATCCTGTTTTGTGGGAGAAATTGCCGCGAAGAGTCGCGACCCAAACGCTCTCTCCCGCAAGTGATTGTCATGGTAATGTGTCTTCAAAAATTGCAGTGGCCACCTTCCGCGTCAACTCCTCACATCGGACAAGCTGGAAGGAACGCCAGCTTTACATAGTGGATTCGAGTGGAAGCCTCAATCTTCGATTTGGCAGCACTTTTAGTCCGATCGTCGCGAAAAGATAGTAAATCGGACAGCAATATTTTGCGCTCGAATGTGGACACTGGAGTTGGCGAGCACAACCCAATTTGACGAGACTCAGCCAATCACAGGGCGGTAATATATCCAAACCCTCTGCCAGCAAACTATTTGTCATGCCGCCTCTCCTTCCTCTGCCGCATTCGCGCTTTTTCTCACGTGGTGTGAAGATGGATACACAGTTCAACAGGCGCCTGCTGCTGTGCCAGCCAGCGGCGGCCACCACCACATGCCATGGCGCCTTTGCCAGTTCTCTCTCTCTCTCTCTCTCTGCCAATCCCCAATTGGCCGCCAAGCCCGCGCAGCAGTGCTTTCTCGCCCGACTCGACGGCCGCCTTCCAATCCGCGCACAGGCCGCAGATCCACGCGTCGTGACGTAGCTCCTCGCCACCACCACCACCACCACCACCATGAGCCAGCCGGCGTCCTCTACATCCTTCACCAGCAGCATGCTGCCGCCGTCCTCGTCGCGCGCGCCGCCGCCGTCGAGCTACAACCCGCTGCTGCCGCCCGTCCCGCCGCTCTCGTCGCTTTATGCGCAGAGCATGGGGACGAGTGGTGGCTCCAGGGCGCCTTACTCGGAGCCGCCGGCGTCCGTGCGCTCGTGCGGCTCGCAGCCGTACACGTCGAGCGCGATCCCGACGACGTACCGCTTCGCGCCCAGTAGTGTCACGAACCTCATCGGCTCCATGCGCGCGTACTCGAACGCGACCGACCTCGTGCAGTCCTACACCGCGATCCCGTCCGTCGAAGAGGCGCTCTCGCTGCTCGATCGTGCGGCGTACGCGCTCAAGGCGCGCCGATACCGCGACGCGCTCAAGCTGTACCTCGAGGGAGGGTACGCGATGGCAAACGTGGCTGAACGCCAGTCGAATCCCAAGATCGGCAACCTGCTCACGAGCAAGGGCTTCGAGACGCTCAACTGGTGCGGCCGTCTGTGCGACTGGATCGAAGGTCGCATCGCCGAGAAGAACCCGCGTCCCGGCGTACACAAGGTCGGCATCCCAGTCAACCATTGGGACGAGGACTGGGTCGGTCCGTTTATGGACGAAGACGAGGCCAAGCGTGTGTGGTACACCCCCGTGTACAGCCCTCGCCCCGTGGACTTCACGAACAACGGCTACCGCCTGCGGTGCGTCGAGATGAACCGCCGACCGCGCCTCATGATCTGCATCACGATCTACAACGAGGGCCCCACGCAGCTCAAGTCCACGCTGCGCAAGCTCATCAACAACCTCACGTACCTCAAGAACCAGCAGCCTGGTCACGAGAAGACGCTCTCAGACACGTACGCCGGCGAGGACGTCTGGAAGAACGTGCTGGTGTGCATCGTGGCTGACGGTCGCGAGCAGATCCACCCCAAGATGCTCGACTACCTTGAGAAGATCGGTCTGTACGACGAAGACTTGCTTACGATCAACAGTGCCGGTATCGGCGCGCAGTGTCACCTGTTCGAGCATACGCTGCAGCTCTCGAACAACAACAAGAGCCTGCTGCCGCTGCAGGCCATCTTCGCACTCAAGGAGGAGAAGGCGTCCAAGCTCGACTCGCACCACTGGTACTTCAACGCGTTCGCCGAGCAGATCCAGCCCGAGTACACGGCGGTCATGGACGTGGGGACGATGCTCACCAAGTCGGCGCTCTACCACTTGCTGTACGCGTTCGAGAGCAACCACCAGATCGGCGGTGCCTGCGGGCAGCTCACGGTCGAGGACCCGTTCAAGAACCTGAGCAACTGGGTCGTGTCGGCGCAGCACTTTGAGTACAAGATCTCCAACATCCTCGACAAGTCGCTCGAGAGCTGCTTCGGCTTCATCAGCGTGCTCCCGGGTGCGTTCTCGGCGTACCGGTACGAGGCGATTCGCGGCGAGCCGCTCGAGGCGTACTTCCAGACGCTCAACATCGACCTGGGCGTGCTGGGGCCATTCATCGGCAACATGTACCTCGCGGAGGACCGCATCCTGTGCTTTGAGCTGCTGGCGCGCAAGGGCTGCAACTGGACGATGCACTACGTGAAGGACGCAATCGCGCGCACGGACGTGCCGAAGGACCTCGTGAGCCTCATCTCGCAGCGCAAGCGCTGGCTCAACGGCTCGTTCTTCGCGACGCTCTTCAGTATCTGGAACTGGGGGCGCGTGTACTCGGAGAGCTCGCACACGGCCACGCGCAAGTTCTTCCTGCTGTTCTTCTACGTCTACCACGTCTGCAGCACGCTCTTCTCGTTCTTCCTGCCGGCAAACCTGTACCTGGCGCTCTTCTTCATCGTCTTCCAGGGCTTCCAGCAGAACCGCCTCGTGTTCATCGACACGTCCGGGTACTCGCAGAACGTGCTCGACTGCGCCGTGTACCTCTTCAACCTCATCTACCTCTTCGGGCTGCTCATGCTCATCATCATCGGCCTGGGCAACAACCCGAAGCACATGAAGCTCACGTACTACTTCGTCGGCGCCATGTTCGGCGCGATCATGATGCTCTCTTCGCTCGTGGGCCTCGGCGTGTTCTTCTCGTCGCCGATCACGTCGAGCTCGGTCGTCGTCTCGCTGCTCACAATCGGCGTCTACTTCATCGGCTCAGCGTTGTATGGCGAGATCCACCACATCATGCTCACGTTCACGCACTACACGGCGCTCATTCCGAGCTTCGTCAACATCTTCACGATCTACTCGTTCTGCAACCTACAGGACCTCTCTTGGGGAACCAAGGGGCTCGACACGGACCCGCTCGCGCTCCTGCCGGCAGATACGGAGAACGAGAACGGCGACTTCAAGGACGTGCTCGCGAAGCGCAAGCTCATGGAGGACCGCCGCCGTGAGGAGGAGCAGAAGCACGACGAGCGCAAGCGCCACTTCGAGGCCTTCCGCACCAACATCCTGCTGCTCTGGGCGTTCGCGAACCTCATCTTCGCGCTCTTCATCGTCTACTTCAGCGACGCCGGGACGTACATGCCGGTGCTGTACGTGACCGTGGCCAGCATCAACGCGTCGCGCCTCATCGGCTGCGTTGGCCACTGGGTGTACATCCACACGGAGAGCATTCGCATGCAGTTCATCGACAAGTCGCGCTCCGGCAGCGGCAGCAGCGGCGGCAACAGCTCCTTCCGGCAGCTCGAGGACCACTACAACGCGCTCACGGAGGACCACCGCCTGTACGCGTCTGGCAAGTCGGCCCTCTCGGTCGTCTAGCTATTGCACGAGCATGCCATCGAGTCGCGTCGTTTTGTATTTCCCCATTTTTAACACAACCATCAAAAGATAGAAACCCAAATGAAGAGCTATGTTCCTATCTAATAGAATATTGTCTGAAGAATCCTTCAAGGTTCGCTGGAGATGTCTCGCAAATGGACCTCTCATATGTCATGACGCGGATCTTGGAAGGTCGCAATCCATGCAATGCCAAGAGCTCAACAAGGTGGCATATTGAATGAGCGACATGGCGGACGACGGCACGAACACGCTCTTTGGCTCATGGGAGAGCACGGAGGCGTTCGGAAACACCTCACTGGACTGGTCGCAGGCGCTCAAGGAGCAGCGCGTGCGGCTCGCGGTCTCGTTCACCTCCCAGGGCGAGTACGCCTTCGAGCTCTTCACGCAGGATACAGCAGCAGGTGAGCGCACGGATGTGACTTCGACGTTCCACCACGTCGTCGCGGCAAAGGGCAAGTACGAGCTAAAAGGCGAGAAAGGGCTACTGCTGGAAGGTGTGTGTGCGGTAAGGTTGCTTTTCTGAGAGTTGTTCGCATGTGAATCCTGAAAATGGCGTTGCGTTGCTGGTTGTGGCAGGAGACAGCTCTGGGATCCAGTGGACGTATCAGCGCGAAGAAGGCGACACGCTGCGGCTCAGGTGCGCTCGCTTACATTGGCGTGCTCGTATTTGCTGTGTCTGAGTATTTGCAGCCCATTGAAGAAATTCTCGATCTGAATGAGGACGCAATGCAGGCTGGAAGGCGCCAAGCGCTTTGGGCGGTGCAAAGGCGTCGACGTGATCTACTTCAAGCGTGTCGAGCCATTTTGCAACAACAGTGGCGCAATGTAAACTGTAAATACAGTTGGTGAATGGATATCGAGAGCTTCCATTCGAGAGCCAAGTTGCGATCTCTGTAACGCACATCTTGTCTGTAGCCCGTCTGCTGATCTACATGTCGAGAACGTCGTCCAGCCAGTCTTCCAGCTGATCAGAGGCTGGCGTGACAGTGTTCTGCACTTGCTGTAGCGCCGCTGTTACTGTTGACGAAGAAGACTGAGTCGCAGCTGCAGACGGCGGTGCATTGCTGTTGATGCTGAGCTTGAGCAGTAAATCCAGCTCGCTGTCGACGCTTGAGGTTGCTGCTGTTGTTGCTGGTGGGATCGATGCTAATGGGGACGCGGCATTTGCTGCTGCGACAGTCTCGTCCTCCTCCTCCTGAATCTGCTCGTCTTCTCCACTGTCAGACGCTGGCTGAGGCTCGAAGTCAAAATCGACCTGGTTCAGATAGCAAAAACGTACACGGCCAGTAAATAAAAGCATCTCTAAAGGTAGCGAGCGCAATACCCATGAACGACCGTAAACAGCACTGTAAAGCAAATGCTACGTACGCAGTACTTTGCGTCCATCTGGTAGCGAATACTCGGCGCCACCATCACCAGTTGCTCGCCGAGCCAGTTGAAATCCTATCATCACAGCCATAAACATCGCTTTTCGTCAGTGATCAATACCATAAGCGCTTAATACACCCACAACGTCATGCATAGTGACGCACCAGCACCCCCATTGCGATCTTGGCACTTGGGTCGTCGTCGTCCTCGGCGTCCCACTGCTTCACGGTCTTGCTCTGGAAGTACGCGCCGCTTGGGGCCGCACCCATCTCGCGCACGTTCTCTTCACCTGCGAAGAACTGTCGCCGGAACGAGCGCGGTTGTCCTGCAGCAGCATCGCTATCAACTCCAGCTGCTTCGTCGTCGTCCTGATCTTCCTGCTCGTCGTAGCGGAACGCGTTCGACTCGAGCGGGCGTCTACCTCCACCACCACTGCCTCTGCGACGCGAAGACGGAGCTGTTGCTGCTCCTGCTCCTGCTGTCTCTCCTCCTCCTCTGCCGCCTCTTCCACGGCCGCCATGCGTCTGGCGGTACTTGACCTGCGAGCGTCCCATTCTGCTTGCCTCTTGCGCTTGCGGTTTTGCACTTTCTCGCAAAAAGCCAAATTTGTGCTTTAGAGAAATAGGATCCCTTTTAGCCAATCATCGATCGACTCATAGCCATTTTTGTAGAAATCTGCGATAGTCTGTGGTCAACAAGCAGCGAACAAAATGGGTTCAACCACAATGATACGAGTCAACGAGCTCATGATGAAAAAAATCGATCTGCATTGGAACGCATGAAGCTGCTCCAGTCCGCTCCGCTACTGTTTCTGATCACTCCCTCTCTCTCTACTTACTCTTCGGCAGAGGCCGCCACGAGCGGGAAGCGCGAGAGCACGTCCTGCCAGGAGGTGGTGCCCTTGACGAGGTTGCGCACCTCGGCGCCGATCGCGCCGATCGGGATCTTCACCTGCGCGCACGAATCGCGCTCGCGCAGTGTCACAACGCGGCTCTCGACCGTCTCGAAGTCGATCGTGACCGCGAACGGGATGCCGAGCTCGTCGGCGCGCGCGTACTTGCGGCCGATGGCCACGCTCGACGAGTCCGCCTTGCACTCGAGCTCCTCGTCAGCGAAGACGCCCTCGAGCTCGGCGGCGAAAGGCTCGAAGGCCGCGTTCGAGCTCAGCGGCAGCACCGAGACCTTGATCGGCGCGATCGTCGGGTTGAACGCCATCACGCCGCGCTTCTCGTCACCCTCGCGCGCGTAGAAGTTGTGCTCAAAGACAGCCGTGAGGATGCGGCCGATGCCGAAGGACGGCTCGATCACCGACGGGATGAACTTCTCCTCGCTCACCATCTTCTCCACGACCTTGATCGCCACCATGTCGCGCTTGAGCGTGAACTGCTTGCCGTCGCAGAGCGGGCCGATCGTGGCCTCGCCGTTCGTCGCGAGCTCGTTCTCGAACGCCACGGCGCGCTCGACGTCGTCCTTGAGCGCCTCAAGCGCTTCGTTGATCGTCGCGAGGTCGGCCTTGAACTCGCGGCCCATCTTGCCCTTGTTCGCCTTGATGTCCACGATCTGGCGCTTCTCGGGCTTCTCGAACTTGTGCGTGCCGACCATCTCGACCTTGCTCTTCTTCGCGTGCACGGTCAGATCGTAGCACGAGCGGTCCGCGTGACCCGCGCACTCAACCCAGCCCGAGCTCAGCTTGATCTCCAGGTCCCAGCAGTCCGTCGCGTAGTGCGACATCTCCGTGTCCAGGTGCTGGCGGAAGCGCAGACGCTTGAGGTCCACGCCGATCTTCTCCGCGAACAGGTACGTGCGCGCGAGGTAGTACGCGAGCGCCTCGTTCGCGATGATGCCTTTGGCTACGGCGTCCGCGCACGTCATCGGCACGGTCTTGCCGTCCGTGAGCTGGTTCGTCTTCGTGAGCAGCGAGAGCACGAGGTCCGCGACCTTGGCGAACTTCGGGTGGCTCTTGTCCTTCGGGTTCACAAAGTACTCGATCTCGGCCTGCTGGAACTCGCGCACGCGCAGCAAACCCGCACGCGGCGAGATCTCGTTGCGAAACGCCGAGCCGATCTGCGCGCAGCCGAACGGCACCTTGCCGGCGTTGTACTCGAGTAGGCGGCGGAAGTTGAGGAAGATGCCCTGCGCGGTCTCTGGGCGCAGGTAGCCCACGAGGTTGCCCTCGGGGCCGATCTGGCACTGGAACATGAGGTTGAACGGCACGGGGAAGCTCAGGTCCGCGCCCGAGCCAGGCGCCTTGATGCCGTACTCCTGGAACACGGCGTGGATCTCCGCGGGCGAGTACGACTCGGCCATGGTCGCGTGCATGCGGTGCTTCTCCTGCTCGTCGGCCGAGAGGTTCGGGCTCTTGTCCAAAAAGTTCTCGACGTGGTCCTCAAGCAGCTTGTCCGCGCGGTAGCACTCGCCCGACTTGGTGCACTTGACCATGAGGTCCGTGAAGCGGTCGACGTGGCCCGACGTCTTGAGCACGATCTCTGGCATGAGGTTCGTGCACTCGACCTCGAGGAGCTTGTCCTCAAAGACAAAGTGGCGGCGCCACACGCGCAGCAGGTTCGCCTTGAGCGCGCACGCCGGCGGGCCGAAGTCGTAGAAGCCGCCGATGCCGCCGTAGATCTCGAAGGACGGCACGACGAACATCTTGCGGATGAGCAGGTCGTCCAGCGCCTTCTTGTCGCTCTTCGAGAGCCCGTCGAGCTCGGGGCCCTGCTTGGCCACCTCGGCGTCCAGCTGCTGCTTGAGCACCTTGAGCGCGTCCACGGCCGCCTTCACGTCCTCGGCGGCGCCGCCGTTCTGCTTGAGCTCGCGCACGAGCGCGCCCTGGCGCGTCACAGACGCACGGAGCGCGTCGATGTCCACTGGCGTCGTGCTCGACATGGTTGCTGTTCTCTGCTGTTGCTGGCTGGCGATGGCGATGGATCGCTTTGAGGGGGTCCCGCGCCACAGAAAGCTCTTTGGTGAATGCGGTGGCTTCGGCTGGTTTGGGTTGTCCAGAACTGGATGCGAGCGTCGAAAATAGCTGCCGAAGAGACTTCTCTTGGCTCAGATTGGTCGCAAGAAAAAGAGTCGCAAAACGGAAATATGAACGGTTTCGAGAGGGCACGAATTGATGCGCGAATGCGAAGCTGGCTTTGCTTTCGCGCACGAGTTCGCCGCGCGCATCGTATTGACTGAGAATCCTGCGCGAGCTCTTTTTCACCTGCTCGCGAGTCGGTGCCATCGCGCCCTCCTGGCAGACACCCAAAGCGCTCGACACACCCAGCCAGCGATCCAAGAAAGCGAGCTCGCACGGAGTCTCACTTGAAGAGTGGACCACCACCACCACCACCAGCAGCAAAAATAGGGCTGGGCAACTGCTGCAACATTGAGAATGTCTGCTTTCTGAAGTTTCTGAACCCTTTCCAGACTGGAAGCCACGAGCGGCGCAGGTGCCTCGTTCACATGCAATGCGCAAACAATCGCAGCAGCCAGTGCCGTGGGAACGACGGTCGCACCACCCAGCACGCACATGTGTCGGTGGAGCGAGCTTACGAGTCCGCGCCGTAAGCTCGCTCCTTCGGGTGGTTGCTTCTTGTGCAAGAGCCGTTTTCTCCTCTCATTTCGCTGGTCACGCTTTGTCCCTACCTCGGGGTGAAGCGAGCTGTTTTGCGAGCCTTTGGTGATCTCGACAGACGAGATGTCACTGTCGCGAGGATCACAGCCAGTTCAGTTGAAGGTGTGTCAGCGCTCGCTGATTGGCTGGTTTCTCTCGACGTTATTCCAGCTCAGCGTTTCTCAGGCCTTTTGCTTCGAGAATACCCCTTCACATTAGGAGTAAAAAGTGCAGTGATCTCCGAACAGGCCTGTGCAAACAGCTTTTGAAATGGATAAAACCTTTTTCAAAAGACACAAACGTCAGTGCTTTCCAATACGCGTCTGGAAGGGCGGATTCGTCTGCAGAAAATAGCCGCACTCGTCAAAACGCTGGATTGGAAGGAAAGAAGAGCACACACTCTTGCCAAGAGAAAAGGAAGAGCAACGCTGCCAATTGCAGCCACCTGCCACGCATTATCGAATCCTAGCGGCGCTGCGCACGCCGGTCCAGCAACAAGCCCACACATACGCAGGACCTCGGACAACAGCCATGCTGCGCCACGTGCAGTCGTCACGCGCGTCGTCCGCATCCCTGCGCAAGCACGCCGCGCACCGCATGAGCTCCTCGACGTCCCGCAACGCTGCACCCGTGGCCGCGACCGTATCGCCAGCAGCTGATTTCGCCGCGTCGCTGTCGAAGTCGTCTTCGTCGGCTGCTACTGTCCAGAAGAAGGAGCTGTCGTTCGAGCAGACCGAGCAGATCTTCAAGCACAAGTCCACGGCGGAGCTGCTGCGCGCCTACGGCGTGTTCAAGGTCTCGCAGCTCTCCTGGCTCGTCAATCACAGCGAGAGTCTGGTCAACATGTCGTACAAGTTCCCCGGTGCGGCGTTCACGAACAAGTTCCTGCGCGCGACGTTCTTCGGCCACTTCTGCGCTGGCGAAGACGCGAACGAGATCCGCCCCGTCATCCAGAAGCTCTCGCACGCCGGCATCGGCGGCATCCTGGACTACGCCGCGGAGGCCGACGTTGAAGAGCCGCGTGACTTGAACGGCGTTTCGCAGAACCTCGTCTCAGCGCGTACCTACGACTACGAAGACGAATCGACGTGCGATGCGAACGCCGCGATCGCGCGCCAGGCGATCCTCGATGCTGGCAGCACCGCTGCGGTGGGCGAGCCGGCGTTCGTTGCTATCAAGTGCACGGCGCTGGGCAAGCCCGAGCTACTGATGCGCATGTCGTCGATCATTGTGCAGGCGCAGCTGCTGTTCCAATCGCTCGACGGCCCGAACCTCTCGCGCGCCAAGACGCAGTACCTGAAGAAGCTCGTCGACTACCCGACGCTAAGCGCTGGTCTGCGCAACGCGGGCGTGCAGATGGAGGAGGACGAGCTCAAGAAGCTTTTCCACGAGATGGACAAAAAGTCCGGCGACGGCTTGATCGATTACGTGGACTGGGTGAGCTTCCTGGACCCGTTCGACCTGACCATGGGTCCGCTCACGCAGTTCATCCAGGAAGACCCGCTGAGCGACGGTGAGAAGACGCAGCTGCGCAACATGATCCGCCGCCTTGAGTCGCTCGCAAACGAGGCCAGCGAGATGGGCGTGAAGCTCATGGTCGACGCCGAGCAGACGTACATGCAGCCGGGCATCGACCATTTGGCGCTCAACCTGCAGCGCAAGTACAACCGCGGCGGCAAGGGCGTGATCTACAACACGTTCCAGTGCTACCTCAAGATCTCGGGCGACCGCGTCGACATTGACCTGGAGCGCGCGCGCCGAGAGAACTTCCGCTTCGCGTGCAAGCTCGTGCGCGGTGCGTACATGATCCAGGAGCGCAAGCGTGCGCGGGACCTGGGTTACATGGACCCGATCCACGACTCGATCGAAAACACGCACGAGAACTACAACTCGCAGGTCGAGAAGCTTTTGAAGAACAACGCGATCGCGAGCTTCATGGTGGCGTCGCACAACGAGGACTCGGTCAAGAGCACCGTGGCGCTCATGGACAAGTACGGCATCGACCGCAAGAGCGGCGGCGTGTACTTTGGGCAACTCCTGGGCATGTGCGACCACGTGTCGTACACGCTCGGCAGTGAGCACTACCGCGTGTTCAAGTATGTGCCGTACGGTCCGATCCACGAAGTGCTGCCGTACCTCATCCGCCGCGCGCAGGAGAACTCGGGGCTCATGAGCGGTGCCACGAAGGAGATCAAGCTGCTCAAGAAGGAGATCCTGCGCCGCGCCACGGGCATCGCTGCATAAGTTTCAGTATTTCACACACACGTAAATAAACTATTGCCATCCATAAGAGAGTGGTGTGGCCTCGTTCAATCATGTCGCTTTAGCAATCCATCCACGTGCATGCAGAATAATAGTAATAACAGCAACGCATGGAGAGACAAAAAAGGTATGAAATTGGTTGTGAGGAATATGGAAATTGGTTGTGAGGAATATGGAAATTGGCTGGCCAAGCACCCACATTGGGAGAGAGCTCACTGCACACAAGCTCAAGAGGCACGATGCCTAAAGCAGCGCGACCGTGACGTCGTCGTCGTGGTCAAGCTTCTTGGCGTCCGCATCGTGGCCACCGGCTGCGTCTTGAGCAGTGGAATCCGCAAGCTTGCGTTTCTTGACAGAGGACGGCGACGAGCTCGCCTTCTCCATCAGCTCGTCGCTTGAGAGCGAGTGTGCGTCACTGTGGACGCTCGGGTGCTTCGCCGAGGCTGTAGCCACAGCAGCAGCAGCGGCAGCGGCGGCGTGGATCGCGGCCTCCTCGATCGCGATCTGGTGCTCCGTCGAGTGGTCGAACGGCAGGTCCTCTTCGTCTGCAATCACATAAACACAGTCAGCTAGACTAACACAAATCCAACAGAGCAAACAGGTACAACATCAGCTTACATGTCGAGTCCAGGAACGCCGACTCCTCGTCGTCTTCCTCCACGGAGCTGCTCGCGTGCAGTCCGGACGAGAGATCGTGGGGGTTGCTGCTGCTGTTACCACTGACATTGCCACCTCCACCTCCGGAGAGCACGCGCTTGCACGTGCGCTTGTTGTGGCCCTTGACGCCGCAGATGCTGCACGCGAGCTTCTCCTGCTTGACGTCGCCGAATTGCTGGATCTGCTGGATCTTGCGTGGTCGTCCTCGCGATTTCGGCTGCGGAATCGGGGCCGTCAGCTTGTCCGACTCGACCGTCTCGACGTCAATGGGCGTGATCCGACCGCCGTAAAGCGTCTTGAGCGACGAGATAAGGAACATGCGCGGGATCACCTCGGCACGCATGAGACCCGCCGAGGAGATCGCGAGGAAGACGTGGAGACACGGGAAGCGCGCCACATCGTACTCGCCGCACGTGCAGCTCTGGTGGTTAAAGTCCACGATGCGCTGGCGTCCGGTCTGGTGGTCGATCACTTCAAAGCAGTTCTCCGACACGCGCAGCACCTCGTAGTGGTTCGCCTCACCCTCGTACTGCGTCAGGATCGAGTGGAACTCCTCCGGGTACTCGGTGCTATTCTGTCCGTACTTCTCGAAGCGCTGGAAGAGCGTGCTCGCGACCTTGGAGACCCAGCCGACGAGGATCATGAGCGGCGTCTTGGCGCAGAGGTTCTCGAGCCACTGGAACGATGCGTCGGGCGTGAGCGTACTCGCCGACGCTGCGCTGCTGGATGACGAGCCACCGGCACTGATGCTCGACGTCGCGAAGATCTCCACGGCGTCCGACTGCGGACAGCTCGGGAACTGGTCGTGCAGCGGACGCTGGAGGTCGTCGCCGCGGCTGTGTACGAACGTGAGCACTGAACGCCCAAAGTCCGGGATCGCCTTCTGCAGCTGCTTAAGGAAGAAGAGCCAATTCTCATCCGACTCGACAGGCGCAACGCTCACTGCGATTGGCACGTTATCGCCCATGGCGTCCTGGGTCGTCGCGGTCATCAGCACGCCGCCGTAGGCCGATGTGATGCGGAAAACGCTCAGCAGCACGGACGAGCGGCAGTAGCGCAGCGTCACCTGCAGTGGCTTGGGGCACAGGAACGCGCGCGCGAAGGTCGTCGTGCCTGGCAGGTGCTCAAAGGCCGCCACGGAGCCCTCGTTGATCTTCACGAAGGCGTCCAGGTACCCGCGGATCTTCATGAACGATGCGCTCTCCTCCATCTTCTTCTGCTGGCGAAACGCACTCAGCGCGCGCCACGCGGTCATGTACGACGTCGAGACGCCAAACTGGTCCTTCATGATGCCCGCCATGTCCTTCGGGCGCACGCCGTCGCCCGCCTGAGCCATGAAGGGCTTCGCGGTCTCCATGAGCGCGGCCGCCGAGACAAAGTTGCCCGAGTTTGACTGTGCAACCGAGCAGTTCGGGCCATGCGCGACCACGGCGCGCGTGACGTACACGCGGCCGTTCGTGTGGCGGTTCGCCGAGACCACGAACTCGCACGTCGTCGGCGCAGTCTTGCGGTGCTTCCACGTCGGGCAGCGGGCCTCGAGGCGCTGCGGACTGCTGTGCTGCATATAGTACGGCAGACTCATGCGGACGGAGATGACCTTGAGCTCACGGCGCAGCTCGCCCATGTCGCTGTAGCTCTCGCGGAACGGCGGACACTTGGCTGGCAGGCTGCTCGCGCCGCCGGACATGCTGTCCCGGATGAGGTGCGCCACCGCGACCATCGGTGCCGCGTTCACACCCGCTTGTGGTTCAGCACCAGCAACGACAGACTGGGAATGGTGGTGGCTCATGGCCGGCGACGTCGCGGCCGGCGGCGCGAGGTTCATGTACGCCTGCACGAGCGCCTCGTTGTTCGCGGCAACGGCGGCGGCGGCAGCTTCATGGGCGGCCGCGATGCCGCGGTGCAGCTCTTCGTGGTCCTGGTTCACAGGTACTGGGGCACCAGCGTCATCCGCGCTACTGGACTGCTGCTGCTGGGCGGCGACCGTCACCTCGGCTCCAGCAGCAGCGCTGTCGTCGTCGCCACCGGATGCCGTGCGTGTTCGTGCCATCTTCGCGCGCTCTTTTTCCGTAATTTCTCCCAACTGCTGTGGCCACAAGCGCAAGTGGGGGAAAAGCAGCGGAAAAGGGGGAATTAGCGAGGTCATCTCTCCCAGGCTCCAGTGTACCATCCACGCTGGTACACTCTCTCATTCAGCAACCAAATCCCTTTTTCCTTTCAGTTTGCTGCGGAAAAGCTGTTGCCACTTTGAGGGGCTTGAGCCACCTTGCCTCCCCCCTGAACAGCAACAGAAGACTCACAAAGAAGCAACACAGCAAGGAAGAACGAAGCTCTCCATCACGACGCGTGTGCTCAATCGCGAGCCAACGCCGACAGAGAGAGAGAGAGAGAGAGAGAGAGAGAAAGAGACCCACTCGCCAGTAAACTCAATAGACGCCCAGTAAAAGGAAAGACATCATGAGCGCCTCCGGAAGCCACGACGGCGCCAGCAACGGCCACAGCCGGAATAGCAGCACGAGCAGCAGCGGCCTCCTGGGCTCGTCCTTCTCCGCGCAGCCGCCGCAGATGATCCCGCCGCCGCCACCAGCGCCGCACGTCGGCCTCGTGCCTCCCGTTGTCGTCTCCGCGCCGCCGATGTCTGCGCCAATGCTCAACCATGCAGGTGTGTTGATATGTCTGTGACATCGGGCCTTCATGCTGCTGTTGAAGAAAAGGAGGCACGCTGAAAATTGGATCTTTTGCGCATGAGATGATTATTGACGCATCGCTGCTGGTTTTTCCATTGCTACAACGCTAGGCCGCTTCTCGCCTACGGATCACGTTTCCCCTGAGATCACGCACAGCCCGAACCCGCTGCACCAGCTCCTGCACCAACACCAGCAGCAGCCGCCGCCGATGCCACTGTCGCAGTACCCGCCTCCACCGCAGCAGCTCATGCAGCACCAGCACCAGTTTTTGCAGCAGTTCATGGTCAGCAGCAACAACAGCAACGGCCACTTGCAAACTGCGCCGGTGCCGCCAGCTCCGCTCAGTGCGCCGTCGGCTCCTCCCGCCTCACTCTTCCAGCAGTTCCCGCTGCCACGCTCAAGTCCACAGAACCACACTCAGCAGCAGCAGCAGCAGTCCAGTAGTTTCCAGCATGTTGGTCCCCTCTCATCTGCTTACCCAGTGATTCGCAGCGTCAGTTCCACAGTCGATGGCGGTCGCAGCAATGGCGCTGGGTCGTCCACGAGCTCACTGAGCGGCTCTCCTCGACGAGGAAGCCGCCCGGGCAGCCGCATCTCGGGCGAGAACGTCGAGTACCGAACACTGGGCTACCAGCAGGGCGAGAGCCGCTCGCTCGAAGTGATGCCCATCACGCTCTACAACTCGGAGCGCACGTCGCAGCTGGGCAACCTCATCTCTGTGAGCGAGCACTTCATCTCGTACCCGATCCGCAACGGACTCATCCGTGTGATTAGCCAGAGCTCGGTCGACCGCCTTTTGATCCGCAAGCACGAGAATCACGCGGTGACGGAGCTCGCGTTCTTCAACAGCAAGTCGGACATCTTGCTCAGCTCGGGCACGGACAACCAGATCGCGATCTGGCGCATCGACAACGATCCGATGAACCGCGAGCTGCTGAAGACGATCCCCACGGCCGCGCAGCGCGTCAAGTGGCATCCGTTCGACTCGAATAAAATCGCGATTGTGAACGGCGGCACGGCGTTCATCACGGACCTCTCGAGCGTGAACGCCGACGGCAAGGGTGCCGAGAACCTGTACGAGATCAGCATCGTGTGCGGCCAGTCGTCGGCGCAGATCAACGACGTCGCGTTCTCTCCGCATGGCGAGACCGTGCTCACTGGTGGCGCCGATGGCCTCGTGCACGTGTACCGCATCAGCGAGCGCTCGAACAACCACCCGGCCGAGTTCATCCACCGCTTTGAGCCGTTCGACGGTCACTTGGTCGACAGTCTGCACTTTTACGGCGGGAACCTCGTGAACCAGTCGGGTGTGCTCATTGGCGGTGAGGGCAACTCGCGCATTTCGTTGTGGAATGCACCTGTGAGTGAGGATGTGCAGCCGACGTGTTTCCAGACCGTGAAGCTTCTGGGTGCGTCGGACGGCGAGGGCTCGTCATCCACTGAGGTGATCAACGAGACGCTCTTTGACCCGACGACCCAGTTCCTCTTCGTCGCGGATCGCACGCGCCCGATCATCTACGTGCTCCACCTGGCGCAGAGCGCAAACGCGCGCACGCCGCGCCGCTTTGACAACATCACGGAGTTCTCGCTGGCGTACCCCGTGCTGTCCATGGGCGTGTTGAACCGCGCGCAGCAGTCCCAAGCCGCGCGAGGAGGCGACGGCAGCGACCTCGAGCCGTCAGAAGACGCGCTGTTGAACTTCTCTATGCAGCTGTACAGTCTCCAAACCCATGCGATCCAGCGGTACCACGTGGCGGCGACGAACTGCTTCGTGCCGCTCAAGCAGCCAGCGCGTGGGTCTATTGAGGATGAGCTCCCGACAAACGAGAGCAGTGAGGGCTTTGGCCAGAGCGTCGGTGCGCTGACGACCGAGGGTGAGAGCGTGGAGACATCGCACCAGTCCGCCGCCGAGTCGCCACGCGCGACGGCTGCGTCGCCAGAGACCGAGATCGACGTGCAGAATGGCGACTTGGAGAATGACGATGACGATGATGGTGAGGACAATGTTGACGACGATGATGACGATGGCCAGGCGAACTCATTCCGCAGCACTGCGATAATTGACTCGCCCGCACGCAGTGCTCCTGGCGGTGGCTTCCATCCGTCGCACCTGACGATCAACAACGAAGACGCGGCGTCCTCTGTGGGCGGCGAAGATGGCTCAGCGTTCAGCTTGCGCTCGTACGCGCGCTCGTCCCCATCATCGTCCGTGCGTGCGTTTCAGGACGAGTCCTCGGTCCAGTACGAGCCGTCGATCGACGACACGGCGAGCGAGGCGTCGCAGCAGACGATCCTCTCGTTCCTGCGCCGCATGGAGACCGCGCAAGCGCAGCGCGACGAGCAGCTCCGTGAGCAGATGCGCTTGACCATGGGCAATTTGGGCAATCACCTGACTGCTCAGGTGGCCGTTCAGGTCGAGAAGTCGATCCAGAAGCAGCTGCAGACCGTGCTGGTGCCCGCTATGGGGCGTATCGTGCTCCACACGATGGAGAACAACTTCATGAAGCCCGTGCAGAACGGCTTTCAGCACGTGATCTCGGAGAAGCTCATCCCGCACATGGAGCAGAAGCTGAGCGAGTCGCTGAGCTCGGCGCTCCCCGATCAGATGAGCAATGGCGTGACCGAGATGGTCGAGCGCGTCGTGGAGGACGTGCGCCAGCCCGTACGCGAGTCGTTCCGCGAGTGCTTCCAGGATATCATCATCCCGTCGTTCCAGGCGGCGACTCAGAAGATGTTTGAGCAGATCAACGACACGTTCGTTAAGGGCACGCGCACGGCCTTCGAGAACAGCGGCCAGAGTAACAGCAACGCACAGGTGACCAAGCAGCTCAAGCAGCTCATTGAGGTCGTCGACGGTCTGTCGAAGAAGGTCGAGCAGCTCTCTGCTGCTGTCGAGAATGGCGACGGTGCTGGTGCACAAGCCGCTTCCTCGATTGCCACAACATTGTCACCCGAAGCCCAGCAACTCGAGGCTCAGAAGAGCGCCGTGCGAGCGTTCCTGGCGCGCGAGGACTACGAAGAGGCGTTCAAGTTGGCGCTCGGCGCGCAGAACGTGGATCTCGTGGCGTTCACGTGCCAGCAGTGCGACGTGCGCGCGGTGCTCAACTGCCGCCCACTGCAGCTCTCGCAGATGCTCATCCTCTGCCTCGTGCAGCAGCTCGGCGCGGACCTGGCGGACGACCTGCAGACGAAGCTCAGCTGGCTGCGCGAGTCGCTGCTGGTGATGGACGTGCGCGACGCGTCGATCGCGGGCTTCGTGTCGAGCGTGCTGCAGGATCTCCAGGTCGGTCTGAACAACGTCCCGGCCGAGTTCCGCGACTCGCAGTTCACGCTCATCTACCACATTCTTAACTCGCTGCTAAGCTCCACCGCATAGAGCGAGCAAAGCAGGTGATAAGTGTGCTGAGATCTCTTTGAACTCCGGGCGTGTGGAAGGGAACGTGCGGCAATAGCTCTTAGTTCATTGGCAGAATTGTAGACAGTCAGGCAGGCGCATGGCGTGCGTGGGTGTGTCATGGAACAGGTAGGTGGATAGGTAGGTAGAACTAAAGAGCGTAACCGGATCATGAGTGAAAGCAATGCTCTGTATAGGCTGTGCGTTACTTACAGCGCTCCTGTCTGGAAGCGCGTGCCGTCGGAGATCGCGATGAGCTCGTCCGCGACCTTCTCGACCTCGTCGATGTCGCGCCCTTCGACCGTGAGGCGCGAGTTGTAGGACTCGTCCTTGACGCCCGTCTTCTCCTGCGTCAGATTCACGTAGCTGCCGATGACGACGCCCGGGTACTTCTTCTGAATGGCCTTCATGGGCTTCGCGATCACGCCTTCGTAGCTCATCGTGTGGATGATCGCGCGGTGGATGGGCACGCCCTTGAAGTGCTCCTCGTTGTACGTGAGCATCTTCTCGACCATGGACGGGATCCCAGGCAGCACGTACACGTTGTGCACGATCGCGAGCGGCACCCAACTGCCCGTCTCGAGGATCCTGCAGCCCGCAGGGAGCGTCGCCATGCGCAGCACGTCCTCGTTCAGTTCCCCGCTGAGCTTCATGCTGCGCGCGTAGGCGCGCAGAGCCTCGGCGGTCGGCTCGTGCAGCTCGAGGCCGACGCCGAACGCGTTTGCCACGCCTTCATAGGTCAGGTCGTCGTGCGTGGGGCCGATGCCTCCGGTCGTGAACACGTACCCCGTGGGACCCACGAGGTCCGAGAGCTCCTTCACGGTTGAGGAAATGATCTAACGCGTGATACAAGCAGCATCGTTAGTGCAATGGTGCTACGACGCTTTGTCGTTGTAAATGAACTTCTTACATCGAGCTCGTCGGGGATCACAACGACGCGCTTCACGTCGACGCCGCGGCGGAACATCAGCTTCGCGATGAAGAACGAGTTCGTGTCATGCGTCTGTTGCCCCGCATACATACGCATAATGAGAGCGCGTTAGCATCAACACAACAGCAGATGAACAGCCGGCTGTCAATGAGCTAAACGAGCTGCAAAGGTGACGGATGTCATGCGGCCAGCAGCATGGCTCCATGAGCTCAACCGACACAAGTCACAAGACACGCACCCTGCCTTTCAGCACTTCGTTCGCGACGACGCAGATCGCGGCGCTCGGAGCAGCAGTGGTGGAGGTACTGGCCATGGTCGTCGCTATGGTCGGGGCTCGTCTGAAGAAGAATGACGAGGAAGCCTGAGCAGCAAGTGCCGCTCCATTTTTGCCTTCAGCTCGTTGATGATGGTTCAAACCAAATAGATGCGTCATCCTGAGTTGCACCGTTCAATAAGCCAGGAAATTCAGTCTTCTTCTTTGTATTCGCATCACATGATTTTGCAGTGCATCCATATGCCAGTATCGACTTTCAGTAAATTCTAACGTCTGATTGATTTACACGATGTGCGTCCTGACACTATTTTACTCCGCCTCGGCGTGAAATCGCGAGCCGTTGGCGATCGCAGCGAGCTCGTCCGCGACCTTCTCGACCTCGTCAACATCACGCCCTTCGATCGTGAGGCGCGTGTTGTACGACTCGTCCTTGACGCCGCCGTCCTTGTGGCCCGTGAGGTTCACGTAGCTCCCAATGGCGACGCCCGGGTACTTCTTCTGGATTACAGTCATGGGCGTCGCGATCTCGCCTTCGAAGCTCATCGTTTGCACCTGATCACAACCGAATCCGCGCGAGTTTATAAATATACAAAGGACACCACAGCATCACAAGCGACTAGCACATAGAGTTGCTACCAGGACGTACAATGGCGCGGTGGATGGGGATGCCCTTGAAGTGCTCCTCGTTGTACGTGAGCATCTCGCGCACCATCGACGGGATGCCCGGCAGCACGTACACGTTGTGCACGAGCGCGATGGGCACCCAGCTCGCAGTCGTGAGGATCTTGCAGCCAGCTGGCAGCAGCGCCATGCGCAGACGGTCTTCGTTCAGAGCCCCACCACGGCCCTGCTTCACGAGATACTCGCGAAGTCCGTCGACGGTTGGCTGGTGCAACTCGAGGCCGAGGCCGAACGCTTTCGCCTGATAGTAGTATTGTGGAACATGCACCACAAGAGTCAGGTGACGGTGCTCAATAGACAAAGGATACTAGAGAAGAGACCCTGTACAAGAGAATACGCACTACTCCCTCGTAGGTGATGTCGTCGTGCGTTGGGCCGATGCCTCCGGTCGTGAACACGTAGCCGTTCGGGCCGACGAGATCGGAGAGCTCCTTCACGGTCGAGGTAATGGCCTGTTGAGTGTCGTCACAACAGAGCAGATCAGTACCAGGTCGCAGCTGTGCACTAAGTAGTTGACTCGCTCGTACGTCCATCTCGTCGGGGATCACGACAATGCGCTTGAGGTCAATGCCGCGGCGGAACATGAGCTTGGCGATGAACAGCGAGTTCGTGTCATGCGTCTACCAGCAGCAAGCCACACAAAGGAGTGTCAGTATAAACCATACCATTGATAGCCACGCTCGCATGGTCGTGGCAATGTCCATATCGATATTGCCAATAGCGAGTCCACGTGTCAAGCTGCACGCAAGTTCAAGAAGGTACCAGCAATGCAACAGCTCCTGGCCGAAACGCACCTTGCCAGTCAGCACTTCGTTGCCGATCACGCAGATCGCAGCACTCGGCGGGTCCCGCATAGCCGCGGTAGTGGAGAAAGAAGAGGTCGATGCCATTCTGCGGGCACTCGTTCGCTTGCGCGTGCTAAACGGGAGTGGGCGCGGCGCGGCGCGGCGCATGAGGTGGAGCATTCCTTCGGCGGCTTTCTTCTTGCGAGAGTGGATGATGTTGCAACAATGATCTGCTGACACCGAGCTGTGACCATTTCCTGCTTTGTGCTTTGTGACACACTAATCGATAGTTCAGCCTCCTAACTTATATATTGACACATTACTCTTGGGAGATGTTGCTGCTTTTGATTGGGGTCGCAATCGCGTTCAGAAGCAGCAACACCAAATGGCAGGACTGGCGAGCGAGGCGGCGAACCCGCGGCTCCTTCAGGAGGTGCGTGCCTGTTCGAGCAAGCCTGCGATACATCTGCAGCGCTGCGTGCTGGATGTATGTGAAGTACGCTCATCGTTGTGCTGACGAGACTCTGGATTCTGCAGCGCATTGAGAAAACGCAGGCGCAGATCGCCAAGCTCCAGGACGAGCTCGAGAGGTTCGGAGATGTCGCGGCCACGATCGCAGAGCTGCCAAAGAAGCTGACCCACAACGTCATGGTGCGTGCTGGAGCTGTCGTCTCAACAGCAATCGGTATTCAGATGTCGCCACTCACATGGATTGGGTCTTCCGTGCTGCCATACAGGTGCCGATGGGCAAGCGCGCGATGATGGTCGGTAAGATCGTGCGCTCGAACGAGATCCTCGCGCACCTCGGCGACGAGTACTACGCGTGGCAGAGCGCGTCGAGTGCGGTGGAGGCCATCGAGCGCAAGAAGAAGAGTGCGTGGCTTGCTTTGGCACATCACGAGGCTTTCACTGTATTGGAGATTGATGGTTTTCGTGTGTGTAGATATCGCGAGTCAGATCAAAGAGATCGAGAAAGCCGTGGGCGAGTTGTCGGAGAAGAAGAGCCAAGTCGACAGCCTCTTTGACATCAAGAAGGTGACTTGACTGTGCTACGTTCATTGCGACTGCTGCTGTACGCAAAGCTCACTGTGTGCTACTTGTGTGTGCACTCTACAGCTGTATGAAGAGGAGAACATCCGCGAAATCCAGGAATCCGAGGAAGAGAGCGAGTCTCCAGTGCCACGGGCGGCTGAAGAAGGTGCTGTCGTTATCATGATCTCCACGAGTGGAAAATTGTTCCGTAGCTAACTTGGTTCTTCATACTGCTGCAGACATCGAGGAGTTCTTTGAAGTCGAGGAAGAGGAGCGTCGCAAAGAGGAGCAGACGTCGTGGAACTGGGACGAAATGATGCGCCGCATGGAGGAACTTGAAGCGCGCGAGGCCAGCGGCGACAACGATGATGAAGAGGAAGAAGAGAAAGCGCAGGTGCCAGATCTCGCAGCGGAACTCAAGGCGAAGGGCAACAGCGCGTTCGCGAAGCGCAAGTTCCAGGAATCCGTCGTGTTCTACTCCCAGGCGATTGCGCTGGAGCCGTCGTCGCACGTGAGTTCTCATTGTCTTGCATACATGCTGGTCCCATGCTCACACTGAGAGCTCGACTCTGGGATTCTTTATGCAATGTCATCTGGGTAGATTTTGTATGGGAACCGATCTGCTGCGTACCACCGCCTGAAAAAGCTCAAGGAAGCGCTGGAAGATGCAGAGTTTGCCGTCGCATTGGATGACTCCTGGGTCAAGGTACACATATCAGCTCTCACTGTCCAGTGTTCTATTGAGAGCCTAGTTCGCTAATCCTGTGTGTTGTTGCATTTTGCATAGGGCCACTACCGGAGAGCGGTCGCGCTGGCGTCCATGGACCGCTACCGAGACGCCGCCGAGGCCTTCGAGCGCGCGTTTGAACTCTGTCCGACGGACCTGAAGCTCGAGGAGAAAGCGCAGGAGATGCGCGAAAAGCTCGCAGTCGCTGCTGTTGGCCAGTCGCACAGACCCATCTCGGCAATCCCACAGGCGCCGTCTCCGTCGCCGGTATCCTCGTCGTTCACGAGCGTCCCTCAGAGATTGTCGGCGGGTTCTCCAGCGACCAGTGAGAACGTCCCAAGTGTGATCCCAGCTCCAGCGTTCTCGTCGTCGTTCTCTGGGAGCATCATGGAGCGAGAGATCACCGAGCGAGCGCCTGTTGAGCCCAGCGTCGTGAAAGAGAAGCCCATTGCGTCGGCGTCGATGGGAGTTGGTGGTCCACGCGAGTCGCTGTCCCTTGGTTCGTCGTTCTCGTCGGCTGGCTCGACTGTCACCAGCAGTGGTGCTGCGCCACCACGCTCTCGCTTCGCCGGCAACAACCCGAACGGAGATGTCGTAACGCTGCAGCCTGTCGGTGAACCGGTAAGCTGCTTCTTATGACTCCGTTGTCATTGTGCCATTCGTGCTAACGACTTCTTGAATTGTGTGTGTGTATGCTCGAACCTGCAGCAACCGGTGAAGCGAGTCTCGCGCTTCAAAGCTGCTCGCGGCGGCCAATAACTCATGATGACGCCGATTTGATAGATTCCAAACCTTCTTCGGGAGCTCAACTCGGAGCTACGGATAAGTCGATCATAGGCACAACAAGACTCAAGTTTATGGCTGCGAGGCACAACCTTCATCAAGATTTCTTGTGGTTTCTTTATTTGCTTTCCATACACCGGCGGCTCACCCTCGTGCGCTCTCTCTTTCGCTCACTCCTGTTGCTTTTCTCTACCAGTCGCCGTTGAACGCGGCGCTCGACTCCTTGGCCTCGCGCTGCTTCTGCATGGCCGCGACATCCAGCGGCTTGAGCAGCTGCGACTCGAACAACCGCACGTACGCGTTCATCGATGTCTTGTCCGCGCCTGCGTGCGCACACAACGCAGAACAAACAATGGTTATACATGGGGAATGGGCATAATCCACAATTCTCGCCAGTCACAAGCGTACCGGTGGCGTCCTTCGCCGACACCTGGTTGAGCTCGTCCTGCAGCTGGCCTAGCGTCGGCACGCCGAATGGGTCGAAGTCCTCGATGGCGTCGGCGGACACTGGAACACAGACGCGGCCCGTCTTCGGGTGCACGGCGAACGGGCTCTTGAGCAAGTGATTCCGCTGCTTGGACACGTTCGCATCCAGGCGCGGGTATAAATACGCGAACACGATCTCCGGGAGGCACGTGCGCAGCTCCACAAGGTTGCGCTTGCGCTGGTCGCCGGCGGAAGTGCGCTTGAGGTTGTTCTGCCCCTTCAGCAGGATCTTCTCGACGCCGTCCACGAGCTCGAGCCACTTCTCGCGAGGCGTCGTGTCATTCGACGACGCGCTCCAGCGGGCGTTCAGCTTCTCTCGCAGGTCCTCGTCGGGGACCATGTCGAGGAGCTTCACCCACTGCTTCTTGTCCATGAAGATGCCCTGGCCCTCTGGTCCAAGCACGATGTCTTCGAAGAGCGGCTCCAGTAATCGGTACGCGCGGCTGTTTGCATACAGGAGCCACAGGGTCAGAACGACTCAAAAGCCATATCAACGAGATTCAATGGCAACAGGCTGGATCCGTACTCGAGAGACGGGTGCAGCGGGTCCTTCAACTGCACTTTGCGCTTCGAGTTCTCGTTGCCCTCGACGAGCGAGAGGTACTGCACCACGGCGGTGCGCGCCTCGTTCGTGAGCTGGCGCGCGGACTCGTCCGAGACCCAGCAATGGATACCACGACGGCCGGAGTAGACCCACATGATGTGCTCGTAGCCAAAGTCTTCGCGCAGCGCGGCGTCCATGACTTTCACTGCGGCGATCATGAACTGCCAGCACTTGGCGCAGATCGACGCGCCCTCACAGCACGTACGGATGTCGTCGTAATCCGTAAGATCGATATCGAACACCAGCTCGCGCTCCTCGGGCACAAAGTCGCTCGCGTTCACCTTGCCCTTGTCGGCGGGCGAGACCGAGAAGACGGCACCGATATCGATCTTGAACGGCAGCGTCTTGGTCATCGACGCCTTCATCTCGTCCGCGTTGTGGAACGACTTGTACCGGATGTACGTGTCGTTTTCCAGCGTGAACGACAGCTCGCGGCGGAAGAAGAACTCCTCTCCTGTTCAATGGCGGCCACATGCAGGACATTTATAGTGAGTACGCCTGCAGCACGACACGCATGCACAGGCGGCAGCGTGCATTGCACTGCTTGCTGTATAGGCGCGTACACGCACCTCCGTCGTAGGTGAGCCACTTGGCCATTTGCTCGTACGGGAACAGGCGATCTGCGAACACGACAGCGTGCAAGCAAGAAGGGGTCAGCGCATGCTGTCACGATAGGTAGAGAGACAGAGCAGTGGCGACACCGCACGAGTGGCGTACCATAGTACAGCTGCAGCAGGTCGACCGAGAACTCCTGGCTCGCCATGATGATGAACAGCGACGCGTGCTCGTGTTTCTCGATTTTCTCGTGTTGCCGCGAAAGACCTGTTTCACTCACTCGAGCCCCCTGATTGGCCGAAAGTCATGCACAATGGAGGAAAGTGATTGGCACAAGCTGGGACAAATTTACCCCCAATCATCGATCTTCGCGCCAGCTCTTAGGTTCGCTCAGGCTGACCCGGCTGAGCGCACGCACCTACCAGCTCCGAAGCGTACCTTTCCGAAACAGCACTGTGGGAACACGAGCTCTTCGCTTGTCCCCGCCTTTCGTTTGGTTGGTTGGCTGGTAGCCGCTCG